>JAJIBD010025856.1:0-25396 GCA_021461705.1 Cryptotis parvus | reverse complement strand
AAAGACTAAAAAAATTCACCCAACTGTTAGAAAAGACAAATACAGTAAAATTATAGTGAAGTGAATCAGTCACATTTTGTAACAACTTATAAAATTGTTGCAGTTTTATAATGAAATATCCTAAAAATCAAATTAAAAATACTCATAATTATAGCCTTATACAGAAATAAAAAAAGGTATAGAAATAAACTTAATGAGTCACTTCACTTGGTCACTTGAATCCCATTATTCATCGATTTGCTTGAGCGGGCGCCAGTAACATTTCCATTGGACCCTATCACGTGCCAATGTAGCCCGATGGCATCTGGTTGATTCAGGAATATGAAGAGCCTAAAACTGTTCCTTCAGGGTCTTGACAAGAAAGTCTGACCATCTTGTAGGTGGGAGGCCACGTGATCTTTGACATCTCGTGGGATCCAGTCGGTAATGGATCTAGTCCAGCAGTCGTCTCCAAATCGCATTACATGTCCAGCCCATCTGATTTTCGATGCCTTGGCAAACGAGACAGCATCCCTGATTCTGGAATAGCAACGGAGGTCTGAGCTCCGGATTCCTTCTCTCACTTGAGTGAGGCGTGATATTCCAAGCATAGCTCTTTTGATTCCCTCTCTGGGAGACCCGAATAGCATTCTCATCCTGCTTTCGTAGGGCCCAGGTCTCTGAGGCGTATGTTAACACCTGGAGAATGGTGGAGTCAAAGAGATGTGCCCGGAGCCGGGGGTTCTTTGTTTGTTTAGCTATGTCTTCGATGCCTTTGAAGGCATTCCATGCTGCTCTCTTCCTCCTGTGCAGCTCAGGTTTTAGGTCGCCCATCACGTTGACTTCTTGACCTAGGTACACATAACTGCTGCATTCAGAGATGTCTGTTCCATTGAGAGTGAATGAGACCTCTGGAACTAGTTCATTTTTCATAAACATAGTTTTCTTTTAGATTCAGCTGTAGACCTATCTTTCCACATTCTCGGTCAAAGTCAGCCAGCATTTGTGCCGCTTGGCTAATGTTTGGTGTTATTAGGAACAATGTCATCAGTGAAGCGGAGGTGGTGTAGTTGCCGACTGTCTATCTTCACTCCCATTCCTTCCCATTCTAATTGTCGCATGATGTTCTTGAGGGTGGCACTGAAGAGTTTTGGTGAAATGGTATCACCCTGTCAAACCCCCTCTTTTGACATCAATGATCACTTACTTCTTGTAGAATGGTGAGATCCTGGAGGTGAATCCGTAGTACAGCTCACGAAGGATCTTGATGTATTGGGTTTGAACACCTGTTTTGGCTAGGGCTTCGATGACTGCTTCAGTCTCCACAGAATCAAAGGCTTTCTTTAAATCAATGAACGCGAGACAGAGCGGCATCTTGTACTCCCCTACAAACCTCAATGAGTTTGGTTACCGTGTGGATATGGTTTATTGTGCTGAATCCTTTCCGGAAGCCAGCTTGCTCGCATGGTTGTCCTTCATCTAGTGTTCTGCTAATCCTGTTCAGGATGACTCATGTAAACAGCTTATAGATGATGGACAACAGGCAGATGGGGCGATAGTTGCTGATGTCGTGAATGTCTCCCTTCTTGAACAGTAGAACTCTCCTGCTGGTTTTCCATTGGGAGGGCACCTTGCATTTGGACAGGTAGCATGTGAAGAGCCGAGCTAGTGTATTGATGAGTACCGACGGCAGATTCTTCAGGTGTATGGGTCTGACGTTTTCTGGGCCTGGTGCTGTTCCCTTCTTTACCGACGAAATGGCATGTTGGATTTCAGAAGGGGAACGTTGGGAATGACATATCCATCCTGTGGAATTTGGTATGTGGGCAGGTGGATGTGGCTATCAAAGAGATCTGAGTAGAAGTCATGGATAATCTTCTCCATTGCCTTTCTGGAAGATGTGAGAGATCCATCAGGGCATCGGAGGGCAGTCATCTTGGTCTTATAGTTGGCGAAGGACAGGCGGGCGGTGCGAATGCTTTTCCCGGCTTCTGCTGCATCTTCCAGTATTCCTGCTCTTCTGTTTTTGAGGTCTTCTTTTTATCGCTTCTCTGCACTGCTTTGCAAAGCTTGGAGCGTTAGCATTTGGTTGCCTGAGGCTCGTGCCCTGCCACGTTGGCAAATGAGCTCCAGAGTTTTTGAAGACAGGCGTTCTTTTTTGTGGCTTTCTCTCTGTTGGCATTCTTTGCACAATCATGGAGGTGCTGAACCAGTCAGTTGTATTCTTCATCGATGTCATCAATGATGGTATCTTCCCATGTTGCTGCAATGGTGCAGAAGAGTTCCCAGTTGGTGGTCGTTCTGGGAGTTCTCTTCTTAAACTTTGCAGCCTTTCTCCCCGTTGCGTGGAGTAGAATTTTGCACGAAGGAGATGGTGGTCTAATCCTGTTTGGAATTTGGGGATGACAGCAGCATCAGTCAGACAAAACTGTCGATTGAAGATGATGCGGTCAATTTCATTGTGGAACTGTCCACCAGGATATTCCCATGTTCAACGTTTCTCTTCAGCCTTCTGGAACTGTGGAGTTCCCATGAATGGTTTTGGTGGACATGATGAACTCAGATAGTCTCTCACCCTGCCCTGGATTGCCTCCCTGCAGGTCACTTCATAGATAGGGGGGTAGTCTAAATGTGGCAGTTCATCTGACCATTTATTCTGTACTGGCTGGTATAAATATTCTCTCATGCTACCACAATCATCGTGGAACTAGCTAGATCTTACCAGCATATTTGCCTGGCCACGTTGGATCTCTAAGTAATTAGACCAGAGAGAAATGCTGTTTGCCTCCAAGCAAGCAAGCATGGCTCCCTGATAACTCAAAGGCAACTAAAATACAAAACTACCGTGAAGTAGACGGAGACTCTTGTGAAGGCTTGGAGAAATATTTAACTGGCATTAGTATTAGCCTTTGGTACAGAGACATGCCATTTCAGAAACCCCTTCTCTACCCTATAAAGGCATTTCCAGGCAGATCTTGGCTCAAAACATTATCATATAATAGGGCCTAGGTGAGGTGCTGGAAGAAATTACCTAAGGGCATTTGACCCTTTTGGCTTCCCTTAATAGTGGGAGGTCTGAGTTGCAGGGGTATAAAACCAGCCTGCTTCCTATCTCTCTCTCTCTCTCTCTCTCTCTCTCTCTCTCTCTCTCTCTATCTATCTATCTATCATCTATCTATCTACTACTACTCTCTCTGCTCTCTCTCGGGCTTGCACTCTTCTTGGGAGTCTTGTCTTTGTCTTCTTTTACAGGGCCTTAACACGTGGTGGCCGCCATCTTGGCCTACACGTGGCTGGGGTTCTAGCTGGGTATCCTAAGCCCCGGGTTTTCCTATTGCTGGTTTGCTTGCCTGAACCTGTGATAAGTAAAGCCTTTTAAAACTACATCAGATTCCTGAGTCTTCATCCATTCCCCACCGACTTGGAGGTAGAAGGGAGCTCACTTCAGCACTGTTGGGGATCCCGGCTGTGTTCCCCGATAATTCTTGACAACAGTCTAATTTTGAGGTGGTAGATTGGGGGTTTTGAGAGGAGAAAGTGTTAGTGATTTTTTCATTCTAATAAACCTGCAAGAAAAAGTTAATCTCCATTAAGCTATGTTGATTCTTTGAAAATGAATTGAAGTCATCTGTTGGTCAAAGAGTCATGATATAATAATGAAAGGTAGATTTTCCACTTCTCCTTTTTTTTTTTTTGTTTTGAGCTAACATCCAGTAGTTGGGCTACTCCCAACTCTTTGTTGATGGGTCAGAGCATATATTTTATATGTCTTATTCTGTGGTCAGGAACTTGGAGGGCTCAGTACAGCCAGTCATACTTTTGCTCAGTGTGGCATTAAAATCCAGTATGTGCCTGGACTTGTCTGGAAGGTACCAGATGGTTTTGCTTGCCAGTGTGCTGGCAGGCATACCTGGAAGGCTTGGATCTACTGGGTCGTTTTCCCTTTCCACTGCGCCTTGGGGCCAGTTCATGTGACCTCTCTATAAGACCATGCAGTGAAATAGCAGCTCATTACTTCCATAGTGTATTGTAAAATAGAAGCAAAGTTCACTCAAATTTGGAAAGATGGAGAAATAAACTACCTATCCATACGGTAAGGTCAAGGTCTTATTTCAGAAAATTATGTAGAATGTCGACATTTTTGCTGTTTTTTTTTTTTTCTGAAAACAGAACTTTCAATTATAGGTAACAGAAAGAGTATGCAGCAGAAAAAAAACCTTACCAAAAAAAAAAAAAAAAAACCAAACAAAACCTTGTGACTTAAGTACTAGGATTCTTGACTGCAGTATTAATGTTTGACTCAAAGTATGGAGGTAATTTGCAAATAAAAGTTATTAGGGATTTTAACTATTTATTTTTAGTGTGATCTTTTTGTGTACCTTTGGTTCTTTTTTTGATTGGTATCTGTGAATGTTTTGGCTAATAAAATTACATTGATTGAGGGCTCCATATTGCAAAATTCAATTCAGTAGTTTACCTAAAATTTTAGCACACTTTGCTTGGTTTTGTAAAAATGGAATTTGTTCATGCCTTCCTCCCTTTTCTCTTTGATTAATTTAACTTCTATCATGTAGCAAATACTATATTATATGTTGGAAGTTATTATTAACATTATTAACCAGTCAGGCCCTGAGCTTATGGAATTAACAGCTAATTGTATGTTAATTACATGTTTATAATTGCATGTAACAGATAACTGTATGTTAACTAACATCCATGCTAATTATATATTAATTACATCGGTAATTAAATGTTAATTCCACAAATTAACTCTGAAGCAGATTTGGTTCAGAGTATTGAGGATTGGTATAGAAATACTGAGGTAAAAACTTCTTATGATTAGAAAAAGATCCTTCATTCTTCAACTGGTCATAAGCACATTGGGGGGAAAATTCTTCCTTTTTCTGTACATGTGGAGGAAAAGATTCTATTGGTGAGCATTTAGGAAAACTCTTCTGGATGCCAGGAGTGAAAGAATTTAAATTTACTAGGAGGCTGTAAGTGAAGAAACTGTCATACTCATTGAGTCTGAAAAGAGAAAACTCAGTTGAGAGTCCCAAGTCGCTGTTGTTATTAGTCTAGGTGACCTTCCCTTTACACTCCCCTGTCTCTGGGAGTTGTGACGTGTAAAATGCATCTAACTTTGTTCCATACTAATTTTGGAGACTTGAGAAAATTATTAAAGATAAGGGTAAATATAATTTGCAATTTTATGTTCACATCATGTCTCTAAAATATTTGGAAATGTTTCCTTAATTTCTTTGTATATGTATAGGTATACAAATACCTATACAAAGCTATGTATCTATAAACATTTAAGCTTTTTAGCACCATAAAAACATTTTCCCCTATCTTTAGTGGAAATCAAGCATTAGGAATCAAGCATTTCTAATGACTGAGTAAGGTTTTATTACATGAATATATCAAGCCTTTTTTGTATATTTACATAGTTTCCTTTTGTTATTAATACCACTGTAATAAACATCTGTGTGCATGGATGTTTGTGTATATCTCTAATTTTTTTTTCTTAGGATAAACTCTTAAAAGTGGATTTTTTTTTTTTTGTGGGTAAGAGATACAAACATTTTTCAAGCAAGCAGCTCTATCTTCTTGTCCTGGGGAATTTGAATTTACACCAACTTAGAACAGAAAGGACATGGGCATATGTGTAGGTTAAAGAATACCTTTGTCTTGCTGCCAGGGGTAGTTTTGATTGATTGTCCTACACATTTTCTTAATGAGAGAAAATAAGACCACTCCTTTATTCCTCTCCCACTAATGGTTTTTATTTTTCAAATTGAAATAACACCTTTTAAAAAATTGATTGCATTCTTCAGGTCCATAGGAGATTATTTCAAGAACAAAATCCTGAGTCAAATCAGAGGTTTAAAAATTTTTTTAAGTGAGTTGCTTTCTAAGTTCTCATGTCAAAGCAAGACAAGCAGACACATAAATTGGAGGTCGGAGCTATGCGTCACTTACAGCTGCTCCTGATAAAAGCAGAGCCGTTCCAAGAGGCTTCGTGCAGGCAGCTGCCTCCTTACCCGCTATCAGTCCTTTCCCTGTATCATCTTGAGTTTCTCATTTTGTCCCAAGTGTAGAGTCAAGAGGGCATCTGGTCTCAAGCCTGGGATCTGCTCACCTTATCTCTCCTGCATTGCGTCCCGTAGAGGGGGGTGGGGTGCTTTTCTATTTCCTTCCCCCCACCTTCCTTCCTCCCCCTTTAGCAGTTTATAACAAGTTGCTCTCATGTATATAGAAAAAAGAAAGCCCTCACCAGGATCTGACTGCGCTGTTTGGAACTGTTTATGACTTATTTTGAATTCTCCAGGCCGGGCCATAAATACACAGTTAATCTGCCTGATAGCAAGAACAGCCACCTTGGCCCCAAGAGATTAAACACATGTGGAAACATAGAGACCATCTTCCCCGTACTAGCCAGCTGTTGGGAGGTTCTGTGGACCGGGGGGGGACTGATGCTCAAGCGGGCACTTTGCTTTCTATACAAAGCCTTTGAAACACCTGCTGCTATTCTGCCTGTGTCCTACCTGACTCCTGGAAAAGAGTCACCAGTAACTTAAGTCGTTGGCTATTTCTTTTAACTTAAATTTTGGATTCAATCCATATCACTGTGATGGAAAAGTCGTATCACTTCTTGTTTAGTCATTTATGTCATTTCACACTGCCTATCAAAGTAGCCACTGGCCTAATGTGGCTGTTGAAACAAAACCACAATAAAATACAAAAAAAGTCAAGCATTCAGCTTCTCACACTAACCATATGTCAACGTTTTTCTAGCTACATGTGGCTAGCAGTTACTGAATGGGATAAGGCATATATAGACTATTTCCATTCCTCCCAAAGTTATTATGGGACAGACTTGATTGATACCCTTCACACTGGGGAAGATGGGTAGAAAAAAATTTCTTCCCCACTTCACATTTATTTCTGAACATGGGAAAAAATGTAACAGGGTTTTATATTTATTGAGCGTTTGCTATAAGCCAGCAGGCACTGTGCTTAGAAACTTCTAGGCTTGTCCTCATTTAAAACCTCAATGGAAGTCTGTAAAGTAAGGGGCAAATATGGTGCCCATTTTACAAACGACAGTAAGAACAGTTGAATAACCTGCCCCCTGAGCCTCACCAGCTCCACCACTGCGAGGAGCCTGCAGTCATTCCTGGATGGGAAGACAATTTGGGATTTCTGAAGATGCAGGTCATCCAGAGGGTGAGGCTGGAAGACTGCTCTGGTCTACTAACCGGTGCCCAAAGATTTATGCTCCCAGATCCAGTTGTTCACAGAAGACTTACATTCTGGGGATCTCTGTAATTTCCACTTTCTGACTTTCTGTCATTTTGATGGAGGTTACCGAGGGATACTGAGTTTTTCCAGCTTAAGTTGAGACTTGGAGACTAAAAGTTCTTGGAAGTTGTGATTTAGATGGTCCCTAAATACCTTCAAGTGTTGGAATTTTGTCTTGGGTGAGGAGGGGGTCATATGCAGGGGGCACAGGCACAGGGTACGGGAGGATGGAGGAGGGGCCGACAGTTCTGTAGAGGACTGTTTTATGTCCCTGTGGTCCCGATAACCAGCCTCTCTCTCACATTTGCTCTCATTAGTTTCCTCCTTTCCACCTCTGCTTTCTCCCGTTTGCACTTCTGTGGGCACCAAAGTTTTTTCTTCATTCTGGACATGAGCCAGCACCCTAGTACTTTGTGAGTCGAGTGTCAGGACAAGGTGTGACTTGATTCTCCCAGAAACCTCCCTTGTTCTAGAGATAGCCCCTGGGGCCAGGGGACTCTGAAGGAGCAAAGCCCAATTCCTGCCACTCCCCATCACATTTGAATCCCAGATGGTGCGAGGTCTACATTTCACAGTGGTGACAGATCAGAGGTGGGGGGGCACAGGCCTGACAACACAGCTGCTGCTGGAAGGGGCGAGAGTGGACTGATGAGGGCAAACCTGCACAGCTGATAGCTGGATCCGGTCCTGAGCCTCAAGCACCCATTCCTGCCTGGCCAAGCTACAAGGCCTTTAGCCTTCCATTGGGGGATGAAGCCTGACTGGGGGGAGAAAATGCTCTGCACACTTTCATTGATGTTGTGGCTGGGGTGTGTTCAAGAGTCACTCCTTAGTAACTCTTTGAGTTCTTGGACAGTAAGGAGTAGAACTCAATATTAGTATTTATGGAAGTACTGACTTAAGACTTTATCTTATGACCATACTTGAAGAAAGAAACAAGATGGTGACCATATTTTGTTCAAGAATAAGGGAATAAATCAACTAGTTTATATTGTTTCATCTAATTTTGGAAAAATGTCTAAAAATTCCTTTTTTTCCTTACAGTTAACTAGCTAATCTCTCTCTCACCCCCTCTCTCTGTCTCTGTCTGTCTCTCTTATTTCATTTATAAAAAAGAAAAAACCCCAGGATTTTGTCCACAGAAATATCAACTACAGATTATCTTTGGGCTTTGGGATTACATGTTAGTCAAGCAGCAACACCAAGTAACTTAATTAGGGTGAGTCCTGGATAAAGGTCATAAAGTGGAACCTAATCCAGGCAGGTCAATACCAAGGGGATCTTCCAAAGATGGGTGCCAGAAATAAAAAAGAGACCCTGGTACTGGAGATTTTTAGCTCCAATCTATTTTCATTTTTTATATGTCTTGTTTCAAGATTCAAATATGTAGGAGATGAAAACCTGATTGGTCTAAATTGGGTCACATGATCATTCTTGATTATAAAAGGGTCATGTGACTGAAGCGAACCCCTGCACTGTGATTATGGAAAGGATATGAGGAATGGAGGTTCTGGAAAGGCAAAAGCAGCCTTGATCATTTCAGGCCACAAACGTCTTTTCTTTTATGGTTTCTAAATCTTTTGCAACAAAATATTTAAAAATGATTTTCATGTGTTTTAATACAGATATCACCTAATACGAATATCTTTTTTTTTTTTTTTAAATTTTGAGTCACTCTCCAGCTTGCTCAGGGTTTATTCCTGCTTCTGCATTCAGGGATCTCTCCTGGTGGTGCCTAGGATCGAATCTGGGTCAGTTGCATGCAGTGTAAGTACCCTACCCACTGTACTATCATGCTAGCCTTCCTACTTAAATATTTTGTACTTAGAAAACCTTTTGATAACAAAAAAATACAGTAGGGTAAGATTACTTCAAGTTGCAGCTGATAACTAGATGTTGTTACTATTTGGAGAAGTAAAGGGTCAGAAAACCATGCAAAATGAGATTTTGAGAGGAATATTTTCTAGCAATCTTTCTATCTAAATTTATTTCTTTTTAATTGAGGTGATACTGGTCTATAATGCTGTATAGGTGTTACACAGTTCCACACATCCTCAAACGTGTACCATGATAACATGTTCGCCAAAGTACCAATAACCCTGCCCCACACTGGGCTTCCTCCCTGCGTTGTTCTCCCCTCCTCATCTTTTTTGTGACCTTAGCAATGCCATCAAAATTTAAGGTCTCTTTTTGGTGTGACTAGATCTTTTCCTTTGGTTTGTTTCTTTATATCCTGCAAATGAGTACTTGCCAGCATTTGTCTTTCTTTTTCTGGATTATTTCACTTGATCACTTGACATCCTGTTATTCATGAATTTGCTTGAGCGGGCACCAGTAATATTTCCATTTGACCCTATCACATGCCAGTGTTGCCCAATGGCATCTGGTTGCTTCAGGAATATGAAGAGCCTCAAACTATTCGTTCAGGGTCTTGACGAAGAAGTCTGACCATTTTGTAGGTGGGTGGCCACGTGATCTTTTGACATCCCGCGAGATCCAGTCAGTAATGGTTCTAGTCCAGCGGTCGTCTCCAAATCGCATTCCCATGTCCAGTCCATCTGATTTTCGATGCCTTGGCAAACGAGACAGCATCCCTGATTCTGGAACAACACGGAAGTCGGAACTTCGGATTCCTTCTCTTACTTGAGTGAAGCGTGATATTCCAAGCATAGCTCTTTCGATTCCTCTTTGGGAGACCTTCATTTAGCATAATCCCCTCAAGTTTTATCTAGATTATTGCAAATGATGCTATTTCATCTTTTTTTTTGTGTTTTAAATAGAGTAATATTCCCTTCATTCTGTAAACCACACTTTTAACCAAGTGTTTGAGTAAGAAAGCCTTTGAGAGTAAGAAAGCTTTGAGAAAGGCTTTCTCAAAAAGCTTTGAGAAAACCTTTAAGTAAGGTTTTCTCATCTTTTGGCTACAGTGCCATAATGGACATAAGAATGCATATATCTTTTGAATTAGCGATTTTATATTCTTGGGATGATGTCTAGGTGTCTAATGACTAAATCATATGGAATTTCTATTTTGAGACATTACCATACTATTTTCTATAACAGTTAAATCAATCAACATTCTTACCAACAGTGCACAAGGGTTGCTTTTCTCTGCATGCTCACCAACAAATGTTGTTTCTAGTCTTTTTGTTATAGGCCATCTCACAAGTATGACTTTCATAATACTTCAATGTGTTTTTTTTTAATTAATTTTTTCTTTTTGGGTCACACCCGGCGACACTCAGAGGTTTCTCCTGGCTCTGCACTCAGGAATTACTCCTGGCGGTGCTCGGGGGACCATATGGGGACGCCAGGGATCGAACCCGGGCCGGCACAGGCCGGCCGGTGCAAGGCAAACGCCCTACCCACTGGGCTATCTCTCTGGCCCCTTCAATGTGGTTTTGATTTGCTAATATAAAGTATATTTTATTCCATGTGCTTATAGGTCATGTATCTTTGGAGAAATATCTATTCATATTTTTGCTCTATTTTTTGCATGGGTTATTTTTGTACTGTTGTCTGTCATAAACTATATCAATTCTTCTAAAAATTTATTTGATTTCATTTTAGGCACCATGATGACACTGTTAGTGATAGGGTTTCACACATAAAACAGTTCAGTACCACACTCTCCACCAGAGTGTATGCAATGCTCCAACACTGTCTCCCTGTCCCCCCTGAAAACCTATTTCATTCCTTATGCCCTTACCATGGTAAGCTTCTACCTTAAGACTGAGTTGTGTGGGGGACGGAGCAATAGTCCAGAAGGTAGGGCATTTGCCTTGAATGTGGCCAACCAGGGTTCGAGTCCCTGGCATCCCATATGTTCCCCCAGACACCGCCAGAGTAATTCCTGAATGCAGAGGCAGGAGTAACTCCTGAGCATTGCTGGGTGTGACCCAAAAAGAAAAAAAAAGACTGAGTTGCATGGTTTCTTTATAAATATAGGATATTAGGATATTAGGCCCTTGTTAGCTGTATGACTTTCAAATATCTTCCATTTAATAGAGCTTCCTTTTGGGGGGTGGTGATGGTGGTATGGGGTTTCTAAGCGGTGTTCAGTCTCATTGTTTAGGCCCAGCTTTCAGTGCTCCTTGGCTCAGCCTTATTGGTAGTCACAGAGCCACAACCCTCCCAGCTCAAGGCATCATGGAATGCTAAAGATACAAGACATGTGCACCAGTCTTTAGCACTATCTCCCTGACACCATCTGTTTCTTTTAATGATCATTTCTTTTGCTATGGAGAAGCTTTTGTTATTTTTCTGATGTCGTTTTATTTATTTTGCTCTTGTTTCCCTGGTCCTGGAGTTAAATTTCCAAACACTCGCAGTCAAGTTTCCAGAGACATGGCGGGAGCGTGGGAGGATTTATTCAGGAGATAAGGAGATTCAGGTATCTGCAACTGGAGGCTTCCTTCCATTTCTTGAGGGAACTGCATGTGGTGTGGTGAAAGGCATTCTGTTAGGCTCCAGGGGTGAGGTGGCAGCTCCCAGGATGATTCTAAAGACGACTGTTGCCTGGAGATGATGAGGCAGCCTCCTAGGAGTTCCCCGCCTCCATCATCTACGAGGGGCTCAGGGACTGTGCTGCGAGTGATTTAATTGGTTGAGAGGATTCTATTTTTTGCACAACATCTGGCAGTGCTTAAGGATAACTCCTGGCTCTGTGTTCAGGAATCACTCCTGGTAGTACTCGGGAGACCATGTGGGGTGCTGGGGATCGAACATGGGTTGATTGCATGCAAGGCAAGTGCCTTAACCATTGTACTATATCCCTGGCTCTTGGATGAGAGGATTCTGGCATCCCTTCCAGTCCCGACTTCTAGAGTCCTATCATGATCAATGAGTATTTGTTATTAGGGGAAGCAAGCAGATCAACTTGGGGCAAGTCAGTCAAACAAATTCAAATCTTTAATTGAAAAGAGGAGAATAATTCTACAGATTAAAAAATATGTCCAAAAAATATATATAAGCCTCTGATCCTCTGGCTACCCCATTCCCCAACCCCAACACTCATCTTTGGTCCTTTCTTTTCCTGTGTTCTTATCTCAATCTTAAAGTATTGTAGCAGAGAGATGGAGTAGAGACAAACAGAATATCTATTAAAATGATAGCACAGAGTTTATTTCTATATAAGAGATTAACTTGTAGAATTTCTCATTAGGTGAGCTGTTACTCAGGTTTGTAATGAACATTTGCTTGTGGTGAAGGTACTTTCCACTTGGGGGGTTATTGTCTATGGATATAGGTTCTGGGGAAAAAAAATCTTCCAATTCTCTCAGTCTAAGAAAGCTGATCTATGTTGGTTTGTATGGGGGACGTACCTACCTTCAGTATTGAGTACCTCACTTCTAATGGGCGAGAGTTGGATTATCCTGTCTCCTTGCCATCCCTGAGTTTTTGTTTGTAAATGAAAGACTGAAAGAGAGAGAGAAAGGGAAAGAAATAAAGAACCTGCCATGGAGGAGGGGTGGGGGATGGGGGGGAGGGAACCTGGGACGTTGGTGGTGGGAGATGGGCACTGGTGGAGGGATGGGTGCTGGAACACTGTATGACCAAAACCCAAATATGAACTTTTTAATTGTATATTTTTATAATTGTAAAAATAAAAAAAAAAAAGAAAAGTAAATGAAAGGCTGCTTCTCTCTTTCCTGTATGCCCTTTACATTTCTTTTTTTTTTTTTTTTTTGCTTTTGGGTCACACCTGGTGACGCTCAGGGGTTAATCCTGGCTCTGCACTCAGGAATTACTCCCTGGCGGTGCTCAGGGGACCATATGGGATGCCAGGGATTGGACCCAGGCCGGCAGAGGCCAGCCGCGTACAAGGCAAATGCTCTACCCACTGGGCTATCGCTCCGGCCCCATGCACTTTACATATTATTATGCTAAAAAGAGTTTGTATAGACACAGGAAGACATTTAATGCTATGCACTTGTGATATAGGAATTAATTAACTCTGAAGTTACTCCTAGGCATTCACCATATTTCCTAACTTAAAACCCCAGTTACCTTTAGATTGATTATAATTCATTACACCCCAAAAAGTCCCTATCTCTGGACTGGATGGACCCAGGGCAAGCTGTGAGTATGCTAACCTGATCTTGACATGGGGCAGACTAAATTTCCTGAGCAATATTATAAGCTAAGAGTAGGTCATGGAAAAAACTCTGTTGTGACCCAAAGATAAGCAATTAACTGATTAAGGACTCTGTTGGGTTTAGAGAAAAGAATAAAACCACCTGACCAAAGGAATGCAGTCTGGAATATAAGGTGAGATGTCCTCAGGAATAGTCAGCCTGTAAATGTAATCCCAGGTATAGAGTAACATCTATCTCCCTTGCTGTGTTTATACAAAATGACTAGAAATATTATTAAAATGTTTGTTTATCAGCTAAGGAAAAGAGAAAACAACACACCAGTGCCCTGGTCCTGGGTGGGCCTATAGCCCCAGGATAAGATCATCTCTCGGGAAGTCCTCTGGTGGTTTGCCCCAGAAATGGGGAGCTTTTTATTTCCTCATTGTTTTGGGATTAAAGTCCATGGTCTCTTTTAACTCTCTTTCCTGAACCTTTTGTACAGTATATATCTCTAGCAGGCTTGACTGACTTGGTGGTGAGTGTGGAGTTAGGTGGAGTGAGGTGGAGTGTGGAGTGAGTGAGGAGAGATTAAAGGAAAGAGCTTTAGACTTTCAACGTCTTGTTCCTTTGTTCATCAGTTGGGAGGAAGGGTAGTTGACCCCAAACACAGCTGGGGACTTGCCAAACCCCAGTAACTGTTGGGGACCCTACTGGGCTCCAAAAGACAAAGGCTTTTCTGAGCAGCCTCACTGGTGAGCCAATATGAAAGGGCCTTGGAAATTCCTGACCCACTGAATAAAGAAATTTTGTGCAGTGTTTCAGTTAATACAATATATATCATGGGATGTATTGTATGTATAGTATCATTGTCATCACAATACAGATAGAAAAAAGAGACTTATGTGATAGTACAGCAATTAGGGTGCTTTCCTTGCATACAGCTGACCTGAGTTGAATCGCTGGCATCTCATGTGGTCTCCTGAGCACTGCCATGGGTAATTCCTGAGTGCAGAGTCAGAAATAAGTCCTGAGCACCGTTGGGTGTAGCCCCCAAAACAAAAAAATAAAAACAAAACAGTCTTAGATAAGTGCAAGGACAGGTCCAATACCATAGATAATCATCAGCAACTTTGGAATAGTCATCATATCTTCCTTTTGTAGAGCCTACTTAGTTTTTAAAGAGCACTTTGCTGTTTAATTTTCACTATTTTTCTTTTACCATGTTAGTAAATCATTTTACAGAAGACAGAATAAAGGTTCATATCATCTAACTCCCAGTCAATCATAAAATATTTGGTGAAGGTTACAGAAAGTTAGCAGAGGAAGATGTGGGATTAGGAGCCCCAGGTCTATTTTGAGTCTGGGGATCTTTTCAAAAAACATGCTCACAATGAAGATCCCATGTGCAGTCAGACACAAAGAGATGCCCAAGGAGACTCATAGCTCTAAGAATGCTTGCAGTCTTCTCCTCCCCACGGCCCCAATTACTTTGCAGTTTCTGAGAAAATCCCAAGTGATGGCATAGCCCATTTTTGCTTGCCATTATCAAATATACGTATAGTAGAGTCAGGAAAATGATGCATAGAGAAATATTAAATGACTTTGAAAACACGCTAGTTATCATAAAAGTGACCTAAAACTCCCATTAAAATGACTGGAGATGTGGTTGGTCAAAATTAACAATAACCTTCGTGTTTTCTCTTGGCTGCTGGACAAGGACCACAGATCTGTCACTGGAAACTCTCACACATTTTCATGAATCTACAGAACTATGACCTCCCCAAAAGTATGCTCACACTCTGTCTGGAATTTCACATCAATACCCTTCTGAAGATTTACAGAAATCTTGTCTGATTTCTTAGTAATTCTTCTAGAGGCTACATAACTACCCTCCAAGTATGTTTACTGCTTAAAAATAAACAGAGTAGACAGGAAACCGATGTGGGATAAACATGATCCGTATGTTTTACTCCTGCATTTCAGAAGAGTCAGTATCTTCATAAGACTTCATGCTGTGCACTGTCAGTGGTTTAGTTTGGCTGTTTCTCCCTCTGCTTCTTGAGGCAGAGTGGGAATAGGATGTAATAGACTTTTGAACTTGGTAGGAAGTAATAGACTTTTGAACTTGATCACTGACTCGCCAGTCTGCTTTGATAAACAAGGTATGTTTTTGTCATCAAGAGCAAGGAAGATACAGATGTGATTATCTTCGCATTAGGGAAGTATACACAATGTAAGGTAAGAGCCAGATTTTAGCAGCTGCTGGATGTTGCTTTGAGATTTGGTCATCCGAGAGTATCTGGGACTTTCCTCCATTTCCCAATAGGGTAGGATGTGTCCACATTACAGAAAGACCCAAATGACAGTCTTTCAAGTTCACCTCTTCTCCCACCACTATAGAAACATAGTTCTTGTTGGGCAACTTTTCATTATAATAATTCCTCCATCAAGTATTGTATTATTACTTATAGTAGTAAGCTTGCCACATAAATGTGGCTGTTAAATACTGGTAAGTCATTTGGGGGAAAGTAAGGGTATTCTTTCTTCCCTATGAACTATCCTTCATACTTCTCTTTTCTTGGTATGTCAGATTCCTTTGGTATGGGACCAAAAATGATATGAAGACCATTTAGCTCCCTGAGTGTTTCAGATTCTGTGGAAAGGTGTAAAATACATTCCAGGGGTGTCTTTCTGATAAATGTCTTAAGTATTAGAAAAATGAACTCAAGTGACACAGTGAACATTAATAGCTTACAATCGGAGGCTATAGAGCTAAGCCAAACAGGAGTCATAAAACCCACCAGAAATGAGAAATTGAAGCCCTTTTCAGCAGTAGTCCTGGAGAAGATAGGAGAAAGAAAGCTTATATGGACTAACTTTATTTTTTCTGTTGTTGCTGATTATTTTTTTAATTTTTTATTTTTACAATTACAAAGATATGCAATTAAAAAGTTCATATTTGGGTTTTGGTCATACAGTTTTCCAGCACCCATCCTGCCACGAGTGCCCATCTCCCACCACCAACGTCCCTGTTTCCCTCTCCCCTCCCCAGACGGCCTCCATGGCAGGTTCTTTATTTCTTTCCCTTTCTCTCTCTTTCTCTTTTCCTTCCCTTCCAGGCTATGGATTACAGAACATACATTAAAGGGTTGTCATGTGTATCTTTTTGCCTCTATTTAATGCTCAGTTCTAGGTTGGTATTAGTACTTTCGACAATTGTTAGCACACTGTTTCATTTTCTGTCTTACCTAGCCTCTGACTCCCACACGTTTGTGATAATTTCCACCTTTGACAAGACCTCCTGATATATGTTTCACTTGACCTTGGATATTGGTATCTTAATATGTACATATATATTTATGTCATGCAAATAAATGCAGTCATTCTGTATCTGTCTCTCTCCTTCTGGCTAATTTCACTCAACATAATCTTCTCCATGTCCATCCATTTATAGGCACATTTTATAACTTCATTTTTCCTAACAGCTGCATAGTATTCCATTGTGTAGATGTACCAAAGCTTCTTTATCCAGTCATCGATTTTTTGGCACTCTGGTTGCTTCCAGATTCTGGATATTGTGAATAATGCTGCTATGAACATAAAAGTAGGGATGGTGTTTCCGCTGCGTATTTTTGGTTTCCCAGAGTAGATTCCCAGGAGTGGTATGGCTGGGTCAAATGGGAGTTCGATTTCTAGTCTTTAGAGGAATGTCCATATTGTTTTCCAGAAAGGCTGTACCAGCCGGCATTCCCACCAACAATGGATGAGTGTCCCCTTTTCCCCACATCCACGCCAGCACTTGTTGTTCTTGCTCTTTTGAATATGTGCCAGTCTCTGTGGTGTAAAGAGGTATCTCATTGTTGTTTTGATTTGCATCTTTCTGATCTCTCTGATGATTAGTGATGATGAGCATTTTTTCATAATTTTTTTGGCCATTTGAATTTCTTCCTTGCTGAAGTTTCTGTTCATTTCTTCTCCCCATTTTTTTGATGGGGTTGTTTGTTTTCTTCTAGTAAAGTTCTACCAGTGCCTGATATATCCTGGATATTAACCCCTTATCAGATGGGTATTGGGTGAATATTCTTTCCCATTTTGTGGATTGTCTTTGTATCTTAGTCACTGTTTCTTTTGAGGTGCAGAAGCTTTTTAGTTTCATGTAGTCCCATATGTTTATCTTTTCTTCTAGTTGCTTTTTTAGTGATGTTTCACCTTTGAAGATGCCTTTAGCTTCAATGTCGTGGAGGGTTTTTCCTATATTTTCTTCAATGTACTTTATGGATTCAAGTCTGATATTGAGAAGAAAGCTTATATGGACTTACTTTAAAAACTAAAATATTAAGTGTGTGTGGACTCAGTGGAACTTAATTGTGCTGGAGGTAGAGAAGACCCTGTTAAATAACTACCGTCTACCTACCAATCTCCCATCACCATCTCTCTTTGGAAAACCCAATAAGGTTTTAATTCTGGGTATTTCTTACTCTGTGATGCCCTGGCACAGATTACAGCCCTCATTTCCATTGTGCTGAATCTCAGGGACTGACAGAGGCTGGGAACTGCGGCCTTCAGGGGCTAACCCCTGAGATTTACTGCATAGAAAGTGTGGCTCAGGGAAGACTGGGAGGAACAAGAGGATGATGGTCAACATACCAGGTCATCAGTGCATCAACACAATCCTTACTGGGTTGTTTTTCGTCTAATTTTACATCCTGCATGCCTTGAAGATCCAGTTAAGTTTCATTTTCTGCAAAGTTTTATGTTGACACTGCTCTCTCTTTTATGCTCCCATAATGTTCAGAAACATTTTTATTAAGGCAGATATTATGTTAAATTATAATTAACAACTTGCTGCTCTGTCTTTCTCCACCAGTTCCACGACTTCTGAATGGCTGGAACCATTTCTTATCTACCTAGTGCCGCCTGTGTCTAGAACTTCTCTTTTAATAGGAGACCAGTAAAGATAAAGGGCAGACTCAGTGAGAAGGTTCATATGCCACTGACAGATATCTGTATGTGCGAGCTACCTGCTTCATTAAATACTAAAATCACATGTTAGAAAATGGTCTGATTAGCTTTAATCCTTCTTTGAACACATACAAATAAGTCTTATTTTTTAGAGTCAAGCCTAAACTCCATAGGTTGGCAGCTGGGTATCCTTTATCATTCTTTTTGGATGCTAAATATGTGTCTTTGGCAGATAGAAGCTGTTGACAGATTGCTGGAAAGGCAACCAGAGATGACAGAAGTGTGAAATAAATGGTCTTGGGAACTGAAAATTGATCTTCTGAATGCTCCCTTTCCTGATACTGATGGCTATCTGCCAGGATACCATGTCAGTTTGTCTTTCGGTCTTTTCTCCTTCTTAATTCCACCATAATTTGAGTTTTGCTGCTATAGACAGAAAGACAAGAAAAAAAGTTATTTAAAAATTTTTTTTTTCAGAATTTGAGAGTGCATAATCTTCATGGTTAAAAATAATGAACTTTGTCCTACTGTTCCAATTTCCAACAATCACTTCCCATTTTTCTGAGTTTGATTGGTAAGTTTTTTAGGAAGCCTATGACGTTGTCTTTGGTGAAAGTATATTGACTCCTGTCTTCCTTTCGGACGCATGGGATTGGGTTGATATACTTATGATAAAAAAATCCTTTTCCAATCTTTGTAGAATTTATTTATTCACAGAGTAAGCAGCAGTTTATATCTTAAAATCAATTATTTTATTTATTAAAAATTGGCAATACATTATGCATTCAAAAGATTTTAAGGCAAAATGTTTTATATTTAATTTCAACATATATAATGAAACAAAATATATTTGTTAGATTTTATATTTCAAGTATATTTTCCATTCATACTTAGTCAACCGGTCATCTAATTTTCCTTTCCAAAATCAACAGCAATTAATTGGTTCTTTATGTACCTTTGTAGTTTTAGTACATGTATACAAGAAAAGAACAAAGTGCACATCTCGCCTCCACCCCAAAAAACATTTGGTACAAATGGAACATACAGTACTAGTTCTTTTGCACTTACCTTTTGCTCCCCCAAACATCCCAAAACCCATAAATCCAAGCATATGGGAAGTTCCTTTCTATTTTGAATTTCACAAACAGGCATATTCCTGATGCTTGGAAATTAGGTTCCTGATGCTTGGAAATTACATAGAATAAAAGGTTTTTTTCTCATATATAAAATCTTCAGTACTAAAGAAAACACATTACCCTTAAGCTTTAAAAATTCATGTGATTTAGTTAATAACTAACCTTCTAATTAGCTAAAGGGAAGAACTGATCTACACATTAAAACTTTAGGATTTCAGAAGAGAAAGATCATTGTGACTAGCGTTCCTAAGAAGAAACTTTCCTGTTTCTCCTGTTCCTAGAGTGCTCTTCTGAAATATAAACAACTCAGAGGAAATTAAGTCACGAAAGGCAAAGGGCCAGGCAGAGCACTACTGCATCAATATTGTGACTTTAAAGTGATTATTAAAGAGCAATGTAATCCGACCCTGGGAGATAGTGATAGTCTTATAAATGCTCTTAAGACAATATGGAAAAATCTATTTGTAGGGATGACATAAAAAGGATCACATAGGTGCTCAAAAATTTAGCTAATATTTATTCACACCATTGTAATGAAACTGAAAAAATTAAATGATATTCATATTTAACAATAAGTAATTCATAGTACAACAGATGATATATTGATAAAATGAAGGATCTTGTCAGACATTTATAACTAATGTGGAAAAAGATTTGCAATATAACAGAAATAGAAAATTGCCATATGGAATATTATTTAATTTTGGGAAGTATACTTATTATCATTGTATTTATAAGGATATATGTTTAGAAAAAGCATAGAGTTACATAGAATAGATCCAGAGGGTGAGGTTATGGGTGATTTTAATTCCTTTTTTGATTATTTGTGTTTTCTAAATTTTGTATAGTAAACTTTCTATATGTATTCTTTATTAAATATTAATTTTGAAAAAATTATGAGAACTAGCTGATATACAGAAGAAATAGTTTACATTATAAATTAACTGTACTTATAACTCAATTTTACCATGCATCCTATTTATAATTACTCAAAAAAAGTATAAAGTGAAATATGTATGCCTATATAAAGTGAAAAATGACAGACTTTGAAGGTGCATGAGAAATACCACTGAAGTAGCCTATCTTTAATCTTAAAATTTTTTCCTGAATTTGTATTCAACATCATAGTTTTTCTTTTTACAACTTGGAAAATACTCTTTGAGCCCAGAGAGAGTTTATAAATGACATCTAAAACTGTGATCATTATCTACGATAAAATAGATGGTCATAAATACCACCCATTTTATCAGCCATACATATGATCAGTAACTTGATGTCTCTCTCACTTTAACTTTTTGAAATTGAACAATTTGAAAAGCCCAGCATTTGGACAGAGGTAGCACAGTCTTTTTTTTAGGGATATGTTAAGGCAACATATCCCTAAAAAAGAAAGTTTGCATTTTTACTGTTTTAAGTTTATTATTTTTAATTTTTTATAGGGGTGTGGCAGAATCCCTACGTTTATATTTGACTGTGCTGACCCATGTAATGGAGAGGGCAGCCTTTGGGGCCATAGGATATGTGAGAACTTGCGACAGTTCTACAACCATGGCCCGTCGATTCGAATCTTCATAAAACTGCTGTTAGGGAAATAGCAGGGGCACTATTATACAACCTTGTATAATAGCACCCCTGCTATCTATACACCCCTGCTATTTATACACCCCTGCTATTTATACTATGGCACCCTGAGAGAAGCTAGGGCTAGAGATCTATGTCCAAAAGTTACTGCACATAGAAAAATTTCCACCTGTGGATAACATAAAGAGTTAATATTGAATAAGTGTTTTAAAATCATGGAACTGAACAATTTGTATTATAAATAATATATTTAGATGGAGTCATTAGTCTTCATGGTCAAAGGGAATTTTGGAACAAATAGTTAATCTTTGGAAATAATAGAGAAGAAATAAAGGGGAAATATAACTGGGAATGAAATGAAACATTATTTGCTAATGATGTAGGTATCCAGTCATCTCTAAATCCAGAATTTAGAGATGACTACAAGAGTATGTTACCCGCATGGCAGAGCCTGGCAAGCTACCCTTGTGGTATTTGATATGCCAAATACCAATAACAATTATAGACCTCATTCCCATGACCTGATGGAATGGTTTGAGGCTCTTTATGTTCCTGGAGCAAGCAGGTGCCCTTGGGCTCTACTTGCATGGGACAGGACATATGGACATGTTACTGGTGCCCGCTCAAGCAAATCGATGATGAACGGGAAGACAGTGATACAGTGATATGATCTCAAGGCCACTCTACTATTTGTTGATTAAATATGTAAGAAACAAATAGAGAACACTCCAAAAATTAAGTTTATCTAAGTCAACTGCATTTTATTTTCTGCCATCACACTGAGAATGTATATAAATAGAGCTAGTTTTAGTTAAACATGGAGTTTTCTATATATATTTCTGTACACTGAAAGTTGTTGAATGACATATATTGAAATATTTGAAGACAAAAAGTAGAAATATTTCAAGGAAAGAGAGATTAATAATATAAAATTCTAATGAAAACCAACTGTTAGGTTAAGTTGATGCTACCAGAAACAAAAAGCAGACTTGGATGAACAGGGAAGAAAATGGGAGTTGAGAAAATAAAAAGCAAACAAACGAAAGCAGCTTTCTAGGGGACTTTTACTATAAAAGAGGAGCAGTTAAATTTAGAAGGGGACATGAACCAAGAGTAGGCAAAATGTTAATGTCCATGATATCTAGTCCCTTCATGGAGAAAGTTCGACAAAACAATCATGCAGGAGAGACTGAATCGCTGAAGAAGAGAGAGGCTTGGTTTTAGATGGGAGCAAGAGCAGTTTATCCATTGTGACAGGAAATTAGTCAATGTCATGAGTAAGTTTTGTAGTTTTGAGATTTTCTAATTGTGTTTATTCAATGAAACAAGAAATGATATCATTAATTTAAAGTGAGGAGTTTGGACTTTTTCCTTTGTGGAGGTTTCGGGACAGAAGGTGCAGTTTGGAGATTAGGAGAAATTATTGGAAGTCCTGAGAAGTAGTGAAGACCCATGTATAAATTTCAGATGAGGTAAGTATGTGTAGTTGTGAGGGCTTCTTCAGAAGGAACCGAGGATCTCTACCAGAGATGAGTTTGGGGTTTAGTTTTTCTTTTTCTTTTCTTTTCTTTTTCTTTTCTTTTCTTTTCTTTTCTTTTCTTTTCTTTTCTTTTCTTTTCTTTTCTTTTTCTTTTCTTTCTTTCTTTTTTTTCTTTTCTTTTCTTTTTTTTTCTTCCTTTTTTGGGGGGTCACACCTGGCAATACTCAGGGGCTACTCCTGGCTCTGCACTCAGGAATTACTCCTGGCAGTGCTCGGGGGACCATATGGGATGCCAGGGATCGAACCCAGGCCGGCTCAGGCCGGCCGCATGCAAGGCAAACGCCCCTACCCTCTGGGCTATTGCTCCGGCCCCTAGTTTTTCTTTAGGAGACTCTAGGAAAGGTAGAGATCAGGAAATTGTTTTAGTTTGGACTGCTATCACAAAGCTGAGAAAAATGATAGCTTATATTTGAAAGACAGTTATTCATATTCACAGAACTGTACATCAAAGAGTAGGTGCCAGCATGAATAACTTCTTGTAAGGCCTCACTCTTCTGGGTTGTCGACTTTGGCTATAAAAAATATTGCCTGATCATTATTGATTGATCGATTGATTGCTTTTTTGGGTCACACTTGGTGATACTCAGGGGTTACTCCTGGCTCTGCACTCAGGAATTACTTCTGGCTGTGCTCAGGGGACCATGTGGGATACCAGGGATTGAACCCAGATTGGCCATATGCAAGTCAAATGTCCTACTCGTTGGACTATTGCTCTTGCCCCTGACCATTTTATTTGCTATTCTGTTATGTTTTTAAAAATATTTTATTTAAACTCCGTGGTTTACAAAGTTGTTCACAGTACGGTTGTGTCAACTATTTAATATTCCAACACCAGTCTTGACTGTGGCTTTTTGTTATATCTAAATACAGTAGAAAAAGAGTTAGAAAGCTTTCTGAGATTTTATTTTTTATCTCTTTTATGCAGAATCTAACCTCATAACCCAATCATGTCCCTAGAATCTCACCTCCTAATACTATCACACAATGGGGGTGTAGTGTTAAGATTTTAGCATATGAATTTTGAATGAATATAGACATTCAATGCATGATAGAAATTGAGGAAGTCTCTAAAGGGGTAATACATAATAGGTAATATAACATATAACTATAATATGTCATAGATTCTAATTTGGGTAAACTAGGGATGTGGTTTCATAAAGAGGGATTACAAACTCTGGATAGATGGAAGAATCAAAGGGATTGAAGAATTATTGGCTTTACCAGAACTCCTAATACTGTCACATTGGGTGGTTAGTATTTCAAAGTAATTTTGAAGGAATGCAGACATTTAATCCCTGAGATAAATTGAGAAATTATATTTAAAAAGCTATAATTATGTTGATTATAATTATGTTAATAATTAAAGACTAACTCTTGATAAAAAAAGATTTGGTATCATAAAGAGGTGATAAATTCTGGACCAAGAGTAGGGTTAAAGACCCTCCAGAAAATGGGAATTGAAGGGATTTTCCTCAAGATTGTTACAGCCATCTACCAAAAGCCCACAGCGAGCATCATTCTAAATGGGGAAAAATTGAAAGCCTTCCCCCTGAGATCAGGGACAAGACAAGGTTGCCCACTCTTACCTCTTTTTATTCAATATAGTACTGGAAGTACTTGCTATAGCAATCAGAGAAGAAAAAGGACATCAAGGGCATCCAGATAGGCAAGGAAGAAGTCAAGCTATCATTATTCGCAGATGAAATGATATTATACCTAGAGAACCCTAAACTCTCTACCAAAAATCTCCTAGAAACAATAGGCGCATATAGTAGAGTGGCAGGATACAAAATCAACACCCAAAAAGTCGGTGGCTTTCCTATATGCAAATAACAAAGAAGAGAAGAAAGGGATGTTCAGGAAATGATTCCATTCTCAATTGTGCCACAGAAAATCAAATACATAGGAATCAACTTACTCCAAGTGTGTAAAGGACCTGTACAAAGAAAACTACAAGACACTGCTCCAAGAGATAAAAGAGGACACAGGGAAATGGAAACATATTCCCTGCTCATGGATGGGGAAAATCAACATTGTCAAAATGGTAATACTCCCTAGAGCTCTGTACAGATTCAATGCAGTCCCTATGAAGGATACCCATGACGTTCTTCAAAGGAATTGACCAAGCATTCCTGAAATTTGTATGGAACAATAAACCCCCAAGGGTAGCTAAAGCAATCCTCAGGAAAAAGAAGATGGGAGGCATCACCTTTCCCATCTTCAAACTGTACTACAAGGCAGTAGTAATTAAAACAGCATGGCATTGGAATAAAAACAGACCTGTGGACCTATGGAATAGAATTGAGTATCCTAACACCCAACCTCAAATACATGATCTTTTAATCTTTGATAAAGGTGCAAAGAGTCCAAAATGGAATAAGGAAAGCCTCTTCAACAAGTGGTGTTGGGAAAACTGGGCAGCGACACGCAAAACATGAATTTGGACCTGTGTCTAACACCATGCACAAAAAATCAGATGAAAATGGATTAAATATCTCAATGTCAGACTTGAATCCATAAAATACATTGAAGAAAATATAGGAAAAACCCTCCACGACATTGAAGCTAAAGGCATCTTCAAAGGTGAAACATCACTAACAAAGCAACTAGAAGAAAAGATAAACATATGGGACTACATGAAACTAAAAGCTTCTGCACCTCAAAAAGAAACAGTGACTAAGATACAAAAGCAGTCCACAGAATGGGAAAGCATATTCACCCAATACCCATCTGATAAGGGCTTAATATCCAGGATATATCAGGCACTGGTAGAACTTTACAAGAAGAAAACAAACAACCCCATCAAAAAATGGGGA
>JAJIBD010025855.1:0-134662 GCA_021461705.1 Cryptotis parvus | reverse complement strand
GTGAAGAAAGGGACAAATTCATTCTTCTACCTGTGGCTAGACACTAGTACCAGACCTACTGGTGAGTAAGCTATTCCTTTCTCCATTGAACAGTCTAATTTAAAATCAATTGACCTTATGTGTAAAGCTTTATTTCTAACCTCTCTATGAAACTTAAAACTTTTTGAGAAACTTTTTTAACTTTTCATTATTTTTCATATGCTAATCCCCTCTTAGATTGTGTTATGTTCCACAATTTCTAACTCTGCCCTGCACATAATAAGAACAGTTAATAGTTGGAGTAAATGAATTAACGAATCAATGAATATAAACGTTCCTTGCCTAGACACTATTAATCTATCTAGCATACACTCCTAAAGTAATCTATCTAGCATACACTCCCTAAAGTAACTAACCCAGTCAAACACCCTCTTCTCCAAAGTCAGATTATAATTTAGATTTTAGGAAATATTAGACACCTACCACTAAGTCTTATCAGGTGAACAGTGCACCTGTGACTAAAGGTTACAGAAAACCAACTGCTCTAGCCCAGTGCTGTTCTGTGCCAAGCAACAAGATGCAATTGTTAGGTCATTGGTATATCATGTTACTATAATTTTTTGAATATTACATATTTACATAATTTATCGTTTGGGGATTTATTTTTGGTGGTAAGGAGCACACCCAGCAATGCCCAGGGGCTACTCCTCGCTCTGCACTCAGGAACTACTCCTGGCAGTTCTCAGGGACCGTATGGGATGCTGGGGACTGAACATGAGGTCAACCACGTGCATGGCAAGTGCACCT
This sequence comes from Cryptotis parvus, assembly GCA_021461705.1. NCBI lineage: Eukaryota > Metazoa > Chordata > Mammalia > Eulipotyphla > Soricidae > Cryptotis > Cryptotis parvus. Next base: position 133,876 of record JAJIBD010025855.1, on the reverse strand, counting down.
TACCCTCTGCACCATCTCTCCAGCCCAACAGATTTTCTTAATTTAGTGGCATAAAAATTCAGTCGCGTAAATCACAGAGATTTCTGAGTGAACTGTGGGTTGACCTTTCAAGAAAAAACTGATGAAAGCCAAAGGGTAAAACATGATGTGTTCTCAAGAAAAAAGGAACCTCAAAGGCTGCTTTTAAGTGACCAAAAAAAAATTAGTGTTTACATATGAACATAAGTTTTACTACCTTACTGAAATAAATTAAGGATAAATTATACCAGCGTATTAATCACCCTTCTGAGTTTTAAATTTGTGTACTGATGATGGGAGAAATAACTTCCTTTTTTTTCATTTTTGGTTTTCAGGGTCACAGCTGGCTCAGGGGACAATGCAGTGCTAGGATCAAACCCAGAACTCCTGAAAGCAGTCCATGAGTTCCAGTCCTGTCCTGCGAGGGATCTCCTCAGCCTCATGTCTTCTCTTGATGAATAAGTGATGCACACTGATGATAGGCAAAGTAGGAAATTGACCTAAAAAAGAACACATCGGGATTTCTCCTCCAAAACTTTAACCGCAAACAATTTGTGTTTTGGGAGGCGTCTGAGAAGAAGGCTTTTATAACCTCATTGTATGTAGGTTGTTTTATTCATATACCTCTCTATGATAAACTTTTTTCAAATATCAACAATATTACATCTAATGCAAACAACACTAACATTGCTATTTTTAATTAATATTTTATTATACCACCATGAGATACACAATTACAAAGATATTCATGTTTGGGTTTCGGTCCACACAGTGTCCCAGCACCCATCCCTCCACCAGTGCCCATTTCCCACCACCATGTCCCCAATTCCCTCCCCCTCCCTAGCCTGCCTGTATGGCAGGTTCTTTATCTCTTTTCTCTTTTTCTCTCTCTTGCTCTCTCTCTCTTGCTCTCCCTCTTGCTTTCTCGTTCTCGCTTCCTTCTCTTACACGTGGATTGCAATACATACATCTAGAGGTTATCATAATATTGCTATTTTTTGCTAATAATTACAGGATATTGAAGGTCTATTGTTTATAGAACCAATTTCTTATTTTGGATTGATCCTTTGGTAAAAGATCTTTTCCTCTTATAACACAATGCTGTAATGAACAATCTTCTTTGATATTATGAGTTACACAACCTGATGACTGCTTTCATTTTTTTATTAATAAGCTCTGATATAAAAAGGGCTTACTTCCAAAATTATGTTTGCCCCGCTATCTGATTACTAACTGTGCTCATTAGTAGAGATATTTACAACTCTGAATACCAGACATCATGTATATAATTGAAAGATGTTTTAAAAAAAAAATCTTTAAGGAAACTGCTCATATAAGTTCATTTATTAAAATATTTTGAAACAACTGCAAATTCCCATAAGATTTTCAAAGTAGACTTTCTATATATTCTTCATTTAATTGTGGCACATTTTATAACTCAAAAAATGCAAAACAATAAAGTTTGTAAAGGTTTAGGGCTAGAGGAAGAGCACAGGGGTAATAACATTTGCTTTTATTTGCACATAGCTGACCTCAGTCCAATCCCTGCTACTACATTTGTTCCCCTGAGTCCCTGCACCCTGCCAGTAATGATCCCTGAGTGCAGATCACTTGGTCACTTGATCACTTGACATCCTATTATTCGTCGATTTTCTTGAGCAGGCACCAGTAATTTTTCCATTTGTCCCTGTCACATGCCAGTGTAGCCTAAAGGTATCTGTTTGCTCCAAGAATACAAAGAGCCTCAAACCGTTTGTTCAGGGTCTTGACAAAGAAGTGTGTCCATCTTGTAGGTGGGCAGACACGTGATCTTTTGACATCCCATGGGATCCAGTCAGTAATGGCTTTAGTCCAGCGGTCATCTCCAAATCGCATTACACGTTCAGCCCATCTGATTTTTTGATGCCTTGGCAAACAAGACAGCGTCCTTGACTCTTTTTTTTTTGCTTTTTTTTTTTTTTTTGGGGGTGGGGGGGTCACACCTGGCAATACTCAGCGATTTCTCCTTGGTCTGCACTCAGGAATCACTCCTGGCAGTGCTCGAGGGAACCACATGGGACACCGGGGATCGAACCCAGGCTGGCATGGGCGGACCGCATGCAAGGCAAATGCCCCACCCACTGGATTATCGCTCCAGCCCCCTCCCTGACTCTTGATTGTCAACAGAGCTTGGAACTCCGGATTCCTTCTCTCACTTGAGTGAGGTATGATATTCCAAGCATAGCTCTCTCTCAGAGAGCCTGGCAAGCTACTGAGAGTATCCACCCTCCCAGCAGAGCCTGGCAAGTTGTCTGTAATGTTTTGATATGCCAAAACCAGTAAAAACAATGGATTCCCTGAGTGCAGAGCCAAGAATAAACCCAGAGCATTGCTGGCTATGACCAATTCCCCACAGCACCAAAAAAAAAAAAAAAAAACTTGTAATGATTTAAAAGGAAACCAATCTTTTGTTTTTGAATCACACCTGTACATTTTTAAGACTCAATCATAGCTCTCTGCTCACGAATCATTCTTTGAGGTGCTCAGGAGTGCATGGAGTTGGTTGCATGCAGAGCAAACACCTTAATCCTTGTACTCTCTGTCTGACACTCAATGGAAAAAAAATTTAAATATGTAGCACCTCTCTCTATAAAGATTTAACTTATAGTAGTGATAAAAAAAAATCAGCAGCCTCCTCCTCTGTGAGTGTACTCACAGCTAATGTCCAATCTGATGTTAAACGACCAAGAATAATTCTGTCCTTGATCATTTGTTTTCTTGGTGAATAAAGAGAATTCCATTCTCCAGTGATTTCTCCCAGTACATGAAGCCCCATACCCCTAATACTGACTTATGATAACATTGATTATACCATATCTACAGATATTCCTTCTGCCCAGTGAAAGTCAGGCACACATAAAGTAAACCAGAAAATCATTTCTTGTCCTTAAATTAAAAATTCCTAATTGTGAAATTATCTGTAAGTTCCTGAACTAAAGCTATTTATCCATTAAAAATTTTGCTCTTATGCTCAATATTCATATGAAATAATTCCTAAACCCAACCTTCACATTGTATTATGTGGACAAGCACTGTCTCCCTCAATATAGGAACTGGAGGTCACCACTGAAAGCAGGACTCTTGCAGGTCATGTCTATTTACTTCAAAGGAAGGGGTTGTTTGTTTTCTTCTTGTAAAGTTCTACCAGTGCCTGATATATCCTGGATATTAACCCCTTATCAGATGGGTATTGGGTGAATATTCTTTCCCATTCTGTGGACTGCTTTTGTATCTTAGTCACTGTTTCTTTTGAGGTGCAGAAGCTTTTTAGTTTCATGTAGTCCCATATGTTTATCTTTTCTTCTAGTTGCTTTGTTAGTGATGTTTCACCTTTGAAGATGCCTTTAGCTTCAATGTCGTGGAGGGTTTTTCCTATATTTTCTTCAATGTACTTTATGGATTCAAGTCTGATATTGAGATCTTTAATCCATTTTGATCTGATTTTTGTGCATGGTGTTAGACACAGATCCAAATTCATTTTTTTACATGTTGCTGCCCAGTTTTCCCAACACCACTTGTTGAAGAGGCTTTCCTTACTCCATTTTAGACTCATTTCACCTTTATCAAAGATTAAATGATCATGTGTTTGAGGTTGGGTGTCAGGATACTCAATTCTATTCCATAGGTCCACAGGTCTGTTTTTATTCCAATACCATGCTGTTTTAATTACTACTGCCTTGTAGTACAGTTTGAAGTTGGGAAAGGTGATGCCTCCCATCTTCTTTTTCCAGAGGATTGCTTTAGCTATCCTTGGGGGTTAACAACCCCATCAAAAAATGGGGAGAAGAAATGAACAGAAACTTCAGCAAGGAAGAAATTCGAATGGCCAAAAACCATATGAAAAAATGCTCATCATCATTAATCATCAGAGAGATGCAAATCAAAACAACAATGAGATACCACTTTACACCACAGAGACTGGCACATATTCAAAAGAGCAAGAACAACAAGTGCTGGCGTGGATGTGGGGAAAAGGGGACACTCATCCATTGTTGGTGGGAATGCCGGCTGGTACAGCCTTTCTGGAAAACAATATGGACTTTCCTCCAAAGACTAGAACTTGAACTCCCATTTGACCCAGCCATACCACTCCTGGGAATCTACTCTGGGAAACCAAAAATACGCAGCGGAAACACCATCCCTACTTTTATGTTCATAGCAGCATTATTCACAATAGCCAGAATCTGGAAGCAACCAGAGTGCCTGAAAATCGATGACTGGATAAAGAAGCTTTGGTACATCTACACAATGGAATACTATGCAGCTGTTAGGAAAAATGAAGTTATAAAATTTGCCTATAAATGGATGGACATGGAGAAGATTATGTTGAGCAAAATTAGCCAGAAGGAGAGAGACAGATACAGAATGACTGCATTTATTTGCATGGCATAAATATATATGTACATATTATGATACCAATATCCAAGGTCAAGTGAAACATATATCAGGAGGTCTTGTCAAAGGTGGAATTATCACAAACGTGTGGGAGTCAGAGTTTAGGTAAGACAGAAAATGGAACAGGGTGCTAATAATAGTCGTGGGTACTAATGCCAACCTAGAACTGAGCATTAAATAGAGGCAAAAAGGATTCACATGACAACCTTTTAATGTATGTTCTGTAATCCATAGTCTGGAGGGGAAGCAAAAGAGAAAGAGAGAGAAAGGGAAAGAAATAAAGAACCTGCCATGGAGCAGGGCTGGGGAAGGGGAGGGAACCGGGGATGTTGTTGGTGGGAGATGGGCACTGGTGGAGGGATGGGTGCTGGAACACTGTATGACCAAAACCCAAACATGAACTTTTTAATTGTATATCTTTTCATTTGTATATCTCACGGTGGTATAATAAAATACTTAAAAAAAAAAACAAAGGAATGATTCACTTCAGGACAGCCTACAGTTGGAATTTCCAACAGATTATAACACAGAACTTGGGACTCTGGAGGGAAAAATTCTAGCAGAAATTGATCCTCTCTTTTCATTTACCTTGCAACCTATTTTCTGTTTCATAACATATCCTGACCTGTAATATGTTCACAGATTTTTGTTTTTAATATGTTTTAATCACTACAATTTAAACTCATAAAAGTATAAATGTCCACTGCATCCTCAGAGCCCAGCACATAGATTGATGGCTTCAAAATATCAGGCCTTTCCTAGGCACAGCACCTTGCTCCTCAATCACCTCTGATGTCTAGAAATATACATGCTATTAACGTGAACGTCTATGTTATGAGCTTCCATTTGTCACTTACAAAATCCTGTGTTCCTATTTGTTGTGAGGGTTTGTTAGAGCCCCCAGACTGAACACTATACCCCTGTGCCCAGTTGCCAACACAGAGCCCCTGCATTCATCCTGGATAGTTGTTCTTCACAATTAATGATGTGTTGCTTAATTCATGGCTACCATCCACAGAGGTTATTAGTATGTCAACCCAATCTTAGAATGTGACATTTAAAAACTTATGATTACTTGACTGTAATACCTAATAAAATGAGAGAGAGAGAGAAAGAGAGAGTGTTCAATAGTTGAGTACAAGTTTGACAAGCAGGAGGGCCAAGTTTAGTCCCAGGTACCACATAATCAAAAGAGCTATGCTTGGAATATCACGCCTCACTCAAGTGAGAGAAGGAATCCAGAGTTCCAACCTCTGTCAACGATCCAGAGTCAGGGACGCTGTCTCATTTTCCAAGGCATCGAAAATCAGATGGGTTGGACAAGTAATGCAATTTGGAGATGACCGCTGGACTAGAGCCATTACCAACTGGATCCCATCGGGCGTCAAAAGATCACGTGGCCGCTCACCTACATGATGGTCAGACTTCTTCGTCAAGACACTGAATGAATGGTTTGAGATTCTTTGTATTTCTGAAGCAAGCAGATGCCATTCGGCTACACTGGCATGTGATAGGGTCAAATAGAAATGTGTTACTGGCCCCCGCTCAAGCAAATTGATGAATAATTGGATGTCAAGTGATCAAGTGACCACATGATCACCCCAAGTACTAATATGTGACACTGAGCTAAGATTCAAGAGTAGTTCCTGAGCACCACTGAGTGTGGCCCCAAAATGAATACAGAAAGAAAATCTAATCCTCTATATAATTTCTAGTTAATTATAAAACTAACATGTTCATTAAAAGAAATATAGGAGTCATGAAAATTTCTATCAAAATAAGGTGATTCCCTTCCTATTTCAGAAATCATGAAACATTCCTGTTCATCCAAGTCAAGGGCAGAGAACCATGTTCTTGGCACTAGTTTCTTCTACCTGGATTTCCCCACCATGCAACAGATGATCTGCATTCAATTCCTACAGTACTGCATGGTGCAACCCTCCTTCTCTCAGCTCCAAGTTATAGGAGCCACAGTTTCCTCCAGTACTCAGATGCACATGTCTGTCTGTCCACCAATAGGAGGCATCATGGAGGGAGAAGAAAGATTCATAAACCCACAGTCTTTACCCTCCAGAACTTCTCAGCCTTCTGAAAAGGGAAAACATGGAGCCAGAGCAATAGTACAGTGAGTGTGGCACTTGATTTGCATGTGGCTGCCCCAGAGATGATCCCTGGCACTCCACAAGGTCCCCCAAGCTTGCCAGAGAGAATGCAGAACTCTGGGGCAAATGGGTGAGAGGGGGTGGTGGCGAGATCCAGGGAACTGCTTGCTCACTCAAGGCTGCAAAGAAGGCAAGATCCAAGGGTGACTGAAGATTTTCCTCAGCTTCCATATCACCTCATCTCAGAAGCTGAACACCTCTTCTCCCTGTCTTTGTTCAATGCTTCGCAGACCTCATCTCTTCTTCGTTTTGTATTTACCCATTCTCTAGACTAAAACTCTTATGAACATCAGAATTTTTTCTCCGCAAAGGGATCCCAATAGATAACAGATGCTTAAAATTGCAAGTTACTTGTGGAGCTTAAGAGAATTTCAATGGTCGGTATTTACCCAGAGTTCTAGTTAGATGTTTGCCTCCATAAGTAGAACTCCATTCATATTAAACTGGTCTCTCCGTTTGCAACGACATCAGGATGAAGAAGAAAGGTCTAGAAAATCACTCTACTTTATGTCACAAGCAGACAGGCCTCTCTGTGAAGGTCACCTTTGTAAGGAAAATGCTAAGTATAGTCTTGGCAAGGCAAGGTCATCTCAGGGTACGACATACTAACAAAAAGAGACACAGAGCTTACCAGCATTCTAATACTTAATGCGCCCACTTTCCTTGGGGGAAATTAATCAGCTCTCCTTGGATATGTGTGTCAGTCCCTCCCTTTGGTCTACCGTAGGGTGCACACAGGGAAAGTTACAACTCCCTTCCCACAGCCATGGCTGAGCAGAGCTGCTGGAAAGTCTCCTGATGTTTTAATTCCGTAGTCAGAGCCCACACCTCGCCTCAGAGTTGTGCATTCTGCTCATGTAACTGGGAATTAAATGAGTCATCAAAGTGACACAGCCAATCTCTTCATCGCTGGAGTCTCGCCAGGGAGAGAATGAGGAAACAAGTTCATTTACAGCAGTGAATTAGATATCTTCACAGGATCCGTGTACATTGACGAATGCTAATTTGATTCTCTGTCCACTCTGTAGCTGGGCCATTGATACAAGCATGTTTTTAAAAAGTTAGAAGAGTGCATTTGTTTCTAAAATGGCACCATCCCAGTTCTTCCGGGTCACTTGGGCCTACTCTCCAAGACTGTGTCTCTCTGGGGTAGAACCTGGAGGACAGGATGGAGCAGGATGGGGAAGTCCACTAGTCTATTTTGGTGTGTCATGCCTGTACCATGGATCAGAGCCCAAGAAAATAAAAAAACAGGAAGTATCCCAAAATGATCTTTGGGAGTGGAGGAGAAACAGACGGCCGACCAGATTTGCCCCCATGTGCCATGGCACATGAGGCACAGGCTGACCCAGGAGAGCCAGCCATACTCTAGCTCAAGTCTAGAGACAATTTTAAGGATATAATGGTTGGGCAGCCAGAAAATAACAAGAATCTTCACTCCCTTGTGGAAAAATGCACCGAGAGAAAGGTGTTTACCTTCTTCCCAGGCTCTCAAACTGTCTCACACATAGTCCCTGCAGCCGTTTGTACTTCACCCTCCCCTCAGCGCTCCTTTTTCTACTTCAAAACGCTAACAACTGTCGAGGGTACTAATGCCAACCTAGAACTGAGCATTAAATAGAGGCAAAAAGATACACATGACAACCCTTTAATGTATTATCTGTAATCCATAGTCTGGAGGGGAAGGAAAAGAGAAAGAGAGAGAAAACGGAAAGAAATAAAGAACCTGCCATGGAGCTGGGCTGGGGAGGGGGGAGGGAACTGGGGACGTTGGTGGTGGGAGATGGGCACTGGTGGAGGGACGGGTGCTGGAACACTGTATGACCAAAACCCAAATATGAACTTTTAATTGTATATCTTTGTAATTGTAAAAATAAAAAAAAATTTAAAAAAATTAAAAAAAAACGCAGTTGCAAATCCCAGATATTCAACAGGGATCCTTTTTCTTTCTTTGTTACAGAGTCATCTGTAGTAGTCCAGGCCTAATGGTTCAGCCCAGTGCTGCTTGAGGGTTCCAAGTACACACCCAGCTGTGTTGAGGTATGTGGCAAGGTGTGGACATTGGAGACAGATTTCTGGCTTGGAACTTGTCCTGATTTGGTCAAATGCTCTACCACTTGAGCTTGCTCCCTCATCCCCACAAGGACTCTTATCCATTGTCTTCTCTTCCATCTTCTCATGGAACCCCTTCTTCCTTTTTCTAGGATCAATTCTCCCCATTCCAATGGGAAACCCACTGTTCCTTCTGGTCTGTGGCTAGAGGTCAAGTAAGTGTCTAAACAGTAGGAGGGAGCTTGCATAAAGATCAGGGTGAGGAGTCCATAAAGACAGTTAACTCCATCTGGCTAAGATGCTTAAATTTTAGGGTCCAAAAAGCCTAAGAAGAATTCCATTTTGAGTTTCCAGTAACATCTCATGGAAAATGGTGGTTCCCTTAAATTTAGAATGTAAACAAATGAAATTCACATTAGAAGAACCTGAGCCTTTATCACCCATACAAATCAGACATTAACTGCTAGTATTTTAGAATAGCATTTACTTTCATCACAATTTGAAATTAAGTCTGCTACTAGACCTTGCTACTAAGGTGTTAATAAGTAAGCAGATAAACTATTTTAGCTTTCAGGAGGTTATATTTTGATAACTCCATTCATTATAAAGCTGTACATTTTGAGGGGGGAGGCACAAACGGTGGAGCTCAGAGCTTACTCCTGACTCTGTGATTAAGGATCGCTCCAAGTTCAGGCAATTTATTCTGTGATATTTAAAAATCATTTTTTCTAATAAATGATTCTGGCTGATATGAGAGCAAGAAGGGGCCGGCAAGATAGTAAAGTAGGCATGGTACCTGTCTTGTGTACGGCTGACCCAGGTTCTATCCCCAGTACCCCATATCGTCTCCTGAGTCCCATCAGGAGTGATCCCTGAAGACAGAGCCAGAGTACACACTGAGCACTGTTGAGTGTGGCTCCCCAAAAAAAAAAAACCAAAGAGAGAGAAAAAGGAAAGAGGAAAAGGACAAGGGGAAGAAAGGGAGGGCAAAGAAGAAGAAAAGTAATCAAAATGGTTTGAGCTGGGGATGAGTTTTATTTATTTCTACTCATATTTTTATAAATTTCATAGAACCTGAAATATATAGGGACCTATATCAATTCATATTAAAATATGCTTTTATTTTTCATATTTTCTACAGTATATATATACAGAGTACTTAATAAAAGGTGTTTTTCAAAGGATGGGGAGATCTTACACTTGATGCCGTAAGAGATTATTTCTAACACAGACAGAAAAACACAGAAAGTATAAAAGGTGATTTATCTCTACGATGGGTAAGTTAAAGAAAGCAATAGGAAGGAAATAAAGCAGGAAAGTCAGAATGGGAACAGAGGGAGCAGTGGCAAAGAGAAAGAGAAAGAAAGAGTGTGTGTTAACATAAAAAAAAACCTTTTAAACTTTGAACAGTTAAAAAAAGGAAGAAGGGCCCAGCATCCAAATGTACTGAAAAGTTTCCAAGGCCTTCCTTCCATCATTAAGAACAACCTGGTGAGAGGAAAGAGCAAAGAATAGACCTTCACAAATTCCACAACTTCCTCACCAAGCTATCCTAGTGAATCCTAGGGACCACAGAAAATGCTTTCCCTTCACAAATTACATTTTGTGATTAGCAGGACACATCTCATGTAGAAGGACAGAGGAAACAGTCTTGTCGTCTGAGTTTAAACCAGGAGGTTGGCTCTCCTCACACGCAGAGCAGGACTCAGGACACCAGAGTTCAAAGTTTTACTCTGAACATATCTTGAGTATGATCCTAGCCTCAGTCAAGCCTAGGAGGAGGTTTCAAGAAGCACTCCTCATTCAGGGGCTATATGGCCCTTTCTGGGCTCCCGAGATATTCCAGGAGAGCCAAGGCACGAGACTCAGGTGTTATCTGGTAGGATAGGGGTCCACAGAAGGGAAACAAGGTTAGATGAGGGGAACAGTGGGATCAAAGGTTGAGAAAATTGCTTTAGAGGTCCTGAAAAGGGCACCTGCTCCAGCACTGCAGGCCTTGAGCATAGCCCATAGACCCCTTTTTTCTTTTTACTTTCAACTTTACTTTTGCTACAGTAAGACATTTATCACTACTATAGTACCTAAAAACTCTGATGTTCAATGAAACACAATTCAATAAATACACAAAGTGTTCTGGACCACCAAGAGCTTCTATAAAATGGCAACAGGCTCTCCTTCCAGGTTCCAGGGGGAGACCAGGCACTAACAACCTGGTAGAAATCATCAATCTCAGAAGTTATCATCATCCTAGAGAGTCTCTCAGCTAAAATGGAAAGGAATCACAATCACAGGCTTCTGGCCAATTTTCCCAGCAGACTCAGACTCCCCAAGAATAGCATGGGTCCCAAAATCATCCTTGTTTCAAGGACCAGGAGACCAAGAGATGTTGTCAAGAAAGTAGACACAAGACATTAGCACATGGTCCAGGTGATAGAATACAGAGAGCCCAAGAGCTTCCCTAGGAAGAGTGGACCAAGAACATGAGCAAAAACTGAACTGAACTCAGAAACTGAACATGAGCAACACTCCTGGGCTGAGAACAACCTGAACACATAGCCTGAACAGAGCCTAACACAGAATATCCCTCCTGGACTGAGAGCAGTCTGAAAACATGGCATGGAGGAGAGTCAGGCCCTACTTGAGACTGGCAGGTAAGATGCAAAAAAAAAAAAACCCAGAAGCAACTTAACGTTAATCAAGCCCCACGAGAGCAACTGGTAACAATGCCCACCAGACAACCTCGTGGCAGGTGGCACATTTCCCAGCATTCACTGTAGGTAGAGAAGCCTCTCTCCAGTCCTGGCCTGTGAACATAGGAAGTCTTGGGTCACATCCAGACCAACACATTAAAATGATTCAAGGACATTCCATATCTCTTTTCTCCTGGATTCTTGTTAGAAGAAAATGGCAACTTCTAGTTCTTTGGCCAATGCAGAGATGAAAGAATCCCCCGGAGAATAAGGAGAATGTGTTGCTACAGCAAGAAAATAAACAGCCCATTCCTGAGCTCCAGGGGTCCACTGAGGGACCTACTCTCCCGGAACAAAATCAGAGTCCACTGGTGCTATCATGAGCAGGAGCCAGTGATGGTTCAGCAGTTCCTCCTCCAGCTCTATGCTTGGGCTCACTATGTGTCCTTAGGTCTTGGGGCCCAAGATTAAGTCACAGGAGTCAACATTCTAGTACTTCGGCAAAATAGGAGCTCAAACTTGAACCTGAGATTCAGTTAGAGGGAAGAAAAGTGACTTTTCTGGCACACCTAAATTTCTGGCTTAAAAACTGAGCCCAGTCCCCAGATGTTGAGCCCAGTCCCCAGATGTCTGCAAGACAAGCCCAGCACAGGCCAACTGGCTCTTCTCTGGCTGTCTGCAGTTTAGCCAAGGGAGCATGAAATGGGACCTCCAAAGGCTAGAGACACGCAGGTTGCAGCAGCTGTGCCAGCTTCAATGGGTTGCTAGTGACTTCCTGGAGGGTCATGTCAAAAGGATGCTAGGATGACATCCAGACTCAGTGGGGAAGAGAAGGATGGTTCATTAGCGATGTCTGCCAGGGAATGTCAGAATGGGGGAATAAGAGGAAAAGGAAGAAAATCAAACTGCCCCTAAGAATCCAGCTGGCTCATTTTATGGACAGTGAAATCAAGGCCAGAGAACTTGCCCAAAGCTCCCCAGACACAGTGTCCCAGAACCAAGACTTGAACCCTCATCTCCTAAATCCTGCTTATTGTCATTCCATTACCACCAGCTGTGGTTTAGAAATAATTGCTTCTAAAAATGCAAATGAGATGCAGCCCTCTGCTTTTCTCCAGTGTCTCCTGTTCACTCTTCCTGATTTTACAGAAAAACAACATATTAAGCTAAACAAGCAGCACCCTGTACAGCACGGCTTTGAACTGTGCTGGTTTCTGCTAAATCAATGGCATAAACACATGATCAATGAACTGTGTACAAATCAGTATCATAAACGCATTTTTACTTATGATTTTCTCCATATTTCCTGTTCTCTATCTTAGTGCATTATGTGAGTACAACACAGAAACAGCCTGCAATATTGAGGTTATATGTTCTAACCCCAGCACTGCCCCATATACCAAGTAGGAGCCCAGTGGGAGCATGGCCATTGGGAACCTGGTACCTCAATGAGTATGCAACTCCTGGAAAATGTCACACAAAAAAGTTGTACAACCCCCAGAAGCACCACATCCAAAAATTCCTGCAACCCTGAGAATCCCCACAACCAAGTATGCAAGCATAAACGTGACCTTCACCCATTCATCTCAAACCAGCAAGGGAAGGGAGGGTGGAAAAGAAAACAGTATATAATGTTTTAAAAAATGCAGTAACATAAGCCAAAAAAAGTGCTAATCAACCTTCTGTGCTACTGCTAGGTGTTTTGGTCAATCGCATGCCACTTTCTAATTACAAGTTGTGAGGATTCAAAACTTATATATGAATTTGTAACAATAGAGGGGTCAATGGCCCTAAACTCTGTGTTGTTCAAGAGCCAGCTGAAATCTTTCCAAAGCAAAGAACTTTTGCCAACTGTTGACAGAAAGAAAGGCCAAAGAGATGCAAAGCTTGAGAGAGCCTGGAAGCACTCTTGCTGTCTGAAAAAAAATGTGTCCTTAAGGTTGTTGTTGTTGTTGTTTTTATGAATTATCCAGGGCAGAAAAAAAGCCAAGAAATAGAGACTTCAACCCCACAATTAGGGAGATACCCGGTGCAGCTGATAATCTGAATGATGGGCAGGAGCAATCTTCCCCCCCAAACCTCCAGGTGGTCATCTGACCCAGATGGCACCCTAACTTTTACCTGAGATGTGCAAGCTCAGACCCCATGGAGCCCAGCTGGACTGTTGACCCGCAGGACTGTGACAGAGTGAATGGGCATTGTCTGTTGCCACTCGATTTATGGTAAATTGTTATGCAGGAATCCAAAGCCAATACAGTTGGCAACTGTGACTCGCCTCCTGTGGTTCATTGGCAAAGTCACATTTGAGGAATGAGGACTGTCAACATCTTGTTAGTGGTGGCAATGGAAGGAAGTGACTGATGGGGTAAACTCAGGAAAAACATCACAGTAATGGCTGGCCCAAGCCAATTAATTCCTACAACATTCACTATTCGGAATTTCTATGTTTTATGTTTAAATAAGCAAGGCTTATTGGTAACAACAGCTAATCTCCAAAGTGGAAGTAAACAAGATAGAGAAAAGAAACTTTTTTGCTCTCATTTAAATGAGCAAAGTCTGTACATGGCTAACTTTACTAAAGATTGTGCTAACAACTGAATTAATGGTACATATATTTGGCATTTAGGGAGAATGCTAAATATGGTGGGGGTACTGTTTCTGAACCACTATAAAGCTTAAGATACAAAGTGTGAATTAAATGTTTACATTAATTACACTTATTAATTAATAATTAATACACTTACAATATTTTGTAATAAGTATAATTACACACACTTACAATATTTTCCAGCCTCAAAATTATCTGCTTCCAGTCAAGCAAAAGATGGTACTTAACTGTTCTCCAGACTAAAATGTGATTAATACTAACATCATTGCTGCTGAACAATAGCACAATAAATATCATGTATTGATTAATCTCTTTCCTCAAATGGGAGGCATGTTCCTAAATATGTGAAGCCATTTTGTGTGTCATTCATCATAATCATGAAACAAACAAAAAGTGGTTTTAGAATTTCTGGAACCCAGGGGACAGTTCCCAGTTGTTATGCTTCCTCCCAGGTGCTATGCAACCCCCAGAGACTGTACTGGGACCCAAGGAGAGGTCTGGGTTCCAGTTTCAGCTGGGTTACTCAGCAGCTGAGGGGCTCAGGACAAGTTCTTTAGACCTCACCAAAAACAATTGTCTCAGATATAGTATATGACAGTATATATGACAGTAAATGTCCCTAATCCACAGGGCAATTGGAGGGCAAAGTGAGATGAGTCACATCTCTAGGGGAAAGGACCAGCGGGTAGTAATAGGGCAGATACGGCCACCACTGACCATTAGCAGAGGTGGGCTGCCCACCCAGAACAGATATAAGTAACAGTTTCTTTTCTATAAAAATTTTTTCATATGGGATTTTTCTTTAAATCTCTTCCCCAAATTTTCCAACCATCGCTCAGATATATTAATATCTCCCAACTGCCAAAGCCAGCACAGTGTTCTGAGTATAAACACATACCAACCCTAGGTTTCAGACCATTAACTTCTTCCCTTTTCCTTGTTTTCATTTTATAGCTTCTAAAGTGGAGCAACCAAAGAGATTTATATCTTAAACATTATAAAAATACCTCCTCAAACCCACCTTGTTCCCAGACTGAAACCTTTCTGTTGCTGTTAGTATAAGACCAGATTTTATTTATATGAATGAACTGCACACCCATGAAAATCATACGTGTGTTTAGGATGGAAAAAACAAGTCAGAGCACTTGACTTGGGACTGGGCACAACAACTTAGAACAGGGGATTTCATGCATAGGTTTGTGGACTGGTGCCAGTCTGTAGGTGTGAAAAGGCTCAAGTGCACTGACCCATAATCCCATCATACTGCCACAAAATCATCACTAATACCTCATATTCTATGTTCCACTTAGGATGCATCTTCTAGGATTTCAGAAAAGCTTGAGATAGTCAAGGTTTAAGTGTTTTTCTCCTCAATAATAGCCTTCAGTATAAAAAGCACCAAATAATTTCAGACTCTCATATGCAATGGGTGAGTTCTTAAAACACAGTGACTACATCTTACCTGGTTCAGAAAGGGCACTTTCCATTCTGTTTTTCTGTTTTTAATACTTAATTACTGAGTAGTCCTATATCCCAGCACATGTCTAAGTGTTTGCCAAGCTCTTATTCCAGGGATAGGAAGAGAGGGTCCTCTCTGGACTCCCATGGGACTGATAAACTCCCTAAAACCATCTAAGCAGCTCATCTAAGTTGGGCTGAATGACCCAGAGCTGGGCACTGCCTATCAGGACCTCTTCTGTCTCTCCAGCAAGACTGTCATTATGGATGGTTATTTTAAGAGATTGGGCACACAAAATCATCATCATTGCTTTTAAAAAACCCAAACCAAAAAGGTAAAAACAATTGCTTCTGAGTCAGTGGGCAAAGGACATTTCTCCAAAAATCTATTATCTGAGTGACACAGTTACACCAGGAATGTCAGAGTGCCATTTGAAATATGTGTTTCTTAATAAACTTGCATTTTCTTCTATCTTTAGTCTCACCTTTAAGCCTGAGTGGCAATAACATCATAGTTGTGTTAGTTAACTTCCCCTGCCTACTTACCCATACAACAAATACACACAGAGAAACTCTCTCTCTCTCTCTCTCTCTCTCTCTCTCTCTCATTTTACAGGCAGTAAAAAAAATACAAACAACTAAAATGTCAAGTGTCTGTGATCCCTCCTCAGGGAAATGCCAAGAGGAGGTTGGCAAAGAATTAACAGTGTAATCCTACAAAAACAAAACTTTTGATCTGTCTCCATGTTTTCCTTACAAGGGCGTGTTCTGCCTGCTCTCATCAAACACTCCACATGTGCCCGTACTTCTGCTCACTGGATACAAGGTGCCGAGGCCACAGGCATGACAGTGGGATACTCCAGTGATAGGTCTAGTAACTTAAACCTAGCAAAACTTCTGGTCTGGCTGCACAGCTTACACTGAGATACTTGCCGTCTGTGACTAGAAGGCTCTTCCCACACTGGAATCCAAGTTAGGATTCTGATTCTTCCCTGCTACTTCCAACATCCCACCTTCCAAACTTAAATTCTGCTCCCTTCAGTACCAATGAGGCAATAACTGCAATCATCCATTCATTCAATCACTTACTGACTCCTTCAGCAAATATTAGTTTTAAACGAAAGGCCTGCGGGCGAGAATGGAGGCCCTGATGGCAAATGAACTGCTTGGGATGCCCTGTGATGTGCATGAGTAAAACATTTTATTGGACCCTAGAAACCTACATTCCCAAAGAGCTAGAACTGCAACAACAGCATCCTCTGTTTTCCATGACTAGAACCCAATACCCCTCACTAAAAGGCAGAGTTAACTTCAGGCAACATTAACCTCTAAAATCCAAAACATGAATTCAGGAAACGGGTGATCTTAGCAAAATTTAGAGAACTCCCTGATATCCCATCTCCTCTCTCTCAATCTTATTTTCCACTTCAGTTATCTGGAATAATAGCCAGAAAACTATCAGTAAACTTATTATTGATGGCAGCTAGCAGGCTATCCAATTCCAATTATAAGAGACATGACAGAGAACTCATGTTCCAATGTTTCTCGTGTTTATTTCATACATCATAGAGATGGCTAAAGGATTTTTTCATTTCTATAAGGTTTGAGCCAAACTGAACCATTTCTGGGTTTGGCAGGAACCAAAATTTTCAAGAGTCACTAATATAAGTCCCAGTTCTGTAGACCTAAGAATTTTTCCACTGCTTTTGAATATGGTTATACTTTTCAAGTGGCCCATATTTTTTAATTCCTGTGTCCTTCATTCATCAAATGCTTTCTCTGAGAGCTATCTGATACCCAGGAAAGCTTTTGAGTATTTTCTAAGTCTTTGCCTTTCCCCCCTCTTTGAACTAGGAAGCTGACTTTTTTTTTATACTCAGAAAAAACTAAATTTGAACCTCAAAAGGCTTCTGGTCAATCAGAAATTAAAACCTCCTCAAAGTATAAATGTGTTCTAACCCCTGAGGGAAAATATACTTTCTTCTCTTAAGGAAAAAACGAAATCACACATACCATTTTTTATGTGCATACCAATGCAAGAAAGACACTGACAACATATCTTAAAAAATATGGTCTTTAGTAAAAGCGGAATTGATAGTTTTGTTTCAATAGACTAAAAAAGTAGGTGGCCCTACATTAATTTCCCCAATACCTCCTAAGCTAATTAATTAATTAACACTCTTGCACCGCTCATGGCACCCAAGGGTGTTAGATCTGTGGAGGGTGGGAGTAACAGGTATAGCCTCAGTACAATTAGAGCGTATTTTCCATGTTTTCCCATAAAAGAAGACCAAAAAAGCATATAAAAAAATGTTCTTCATCACTAATCAGGGAGATGCAAATCAAAACAATAAGATATCTCATACCACAGAGACTGGCACACATCCAAAAGAATGAAAACAACCAGTGCTGGCGCAGATGCAGGGAGAAAGGGACTCTCATTCATTGCTGGTGGGAATGTCGACTGGTCCAGTCTTTTAGGAAAATGGATGGACATTTTTATGGGCATTCATGCATTTTATGGACATTACCCCAAAAACTAAAAAATTGAGCTCCCATCTGACCCAGCAATTCCATCCCTGGGAATATACACTGGGGTGGGGAGAATCAAAAACACACAGCAGAAACACCATTTGCAATTCTATGTTCATTGCAGCACTATTCACAATAACCAGAATCTGGAACAACCTGAGTGCCTGAAAACAGACTATGGCTAGAGAAACTGTGGTACATCTACACAATGGAATACTATGCTGCAATTAGGAAAAAGCGAAGCCATGAAATTTGCCTATAAATGGATCAACATGGAGAATATCATGCTGAGTGAAATTAGTCAGAAGGAAAAACAGATATAGAATGAATGCATTCATTTGTGGAATATTTAAAAAATAATATGAGACTAATATCCAAGGCCAGGGAAAACAGACCAGGAGGACTTTCCAATGGTTGGAATCTACCACAAGTGTGTTGGAAGCAGAGGGTAGGTAAGATAGAGAAGGGACCGGTTTGATAATAATAGCTGGAAATGGTAACACTAGACTTGAACTGAGTACTGAAAGTAGATGAAGGTAAATACATGATAACTGTTCAGTGCCTGCATTGTAAATCTTAATGCACAAAAGGTGAGAGAGAGAGAGAGAGAGAGAGAGAGAGAGGAAAAGTTCCTGGGAGGCAGGCTGGGAGGGGAGGGAACTGGGAATACTGGTGTTAGGAAATGTACACTGGTGGAAGGATGGGTGTTGGAACACTGTATGACTGAAAAACAATCATGACAACTTTGTAATGGTCTATCTCATAGTGATTTAATAAAAAAGAAAAATATTTTTGAAAAGCAAGTATGAGATGAATGAATAAATAAATATATAAATAAGGTAGATTTCCAGGGAAGGGGTGATATGGGGAGGCACCAAGGAATTACTTTTCTGATAAGGTGGGCAATAAGCCAAATAAATTTGGAGATCTTTCTTTTAAATCTATTTACACCTAAAAGGAAATTCTTCTAAATCAAAATAAGGAGGAAAGAGATGAGTACATTCCCTTCATCTGAGCCTTCAGGATAATCAATGCTTCTTACAGTTCACAGTTAGGTGGCTCACACTCCCTTCTGTCCGCCACTGTACTCCTGATTTTCAAAGATGAAAAATAAATCATAGGCTCTGTGATGACGTTTCATCGTTACACAAGACATATTAAACAGGAGTACCTTTCCCTTCCTTCATTTTCAAACCAAGAGCAGAAAATCAACCCACAGAAGTAATGCCAGGACAGGAAGGGCTGTTTCCCAAAACGCCCGGGCAGCAATCTTTGTAATCAGCCGGCATATCTCCCACCACATCTGGGTGGGCACCAGATCCGATTATGCTAATTATGATTGAGCTGGATGAATAGCAAATCTGTCATATTGTGGCTGGACAGCAAGCAGGGATAAAACACCAGCATCCAGGACATGCTGCTGGTTTGTTTCCTTCTGTCTGTATAAACGCAACACAGAAGGCAATGATGTCGCAAGTGAAAGGCCATTTTACTCTAATTATGTCAGTGGGCCCACATTAATAATGTAGTTTTTAAAATGCCATTGAACAGGCAAGGGGATGAAAAAAAATTAAAACACGGGATACTGAGAATATACATAACCAGAGCAGAATACCCCCCAGCCTTCCAGGCACACTTCACGCATGCCCTAGCCAAGAGGTCACTTAGCACTATCCTAGTTTGCTGTGAACGTCAAAAAGCCAGGCTGCGTCTGTCTCTTGGCTATATTGCTGGGGACTGACCCAGAATTCAAAATGTTGAAGGTGTTTAGCCAGTATTTTCGGAATCAATGCATCAATAAACATAAAAACCAGCTACTGGATCCCTCAGTGACTGTGTGCTTTCTGTCAGAAAACCAACCTTCAGATTGCATTTTGCATTTAAAGTTAAAAAAAAGTGCTTAAGAAATCAAAACAATGCGCCCCACCCCAATCTCAAGTTCTAGCATTTTATTCTTTTCTTAAAAAGAAAAACTATTGAATCTTCATGAGAAACACAGTTACAGAGCTGTTCATTTCAGGTTTCAGGCATATAATGTTCAAACACCCATCCCTCCACCAGTGTGCATTTCCCACCACCAATGTCCTGTTTCACTCCTGATCCCATCGCACCCTATCTCCAGCAGGCGTTTTTCTCTCTCTCTCTCTCTCTCTCTCTCTCTCTCTCTCTCTCTCTCTCTGCCTCTGTCTCTGTATCTCTTTGTCTTTTTATCTCTGTCTCTCTCTATCTCTCTCTGTCTGTCTCTCTGTCCCTCTCTGTCTCTCTCTGCCTGTCTCTCTGTCTCTGTCTTTCTGTCTCTCTGTCTCTATTGCTCTGTCTGTCTCTCTGTCTCTCTGTCTCTCTGTCTGCCTCTGTCTCTCTGTTTCTCTCTGTCTTTCTGTCTGTCTTTCTGCCTCTCTGTCTGTCTCTCTCTGTCTCTGTCTCTCTGTTTCTATCTTTCTGTCTCTCTGTTTCTGTCTCTGTCTCTGTCTGTGAATAATGCTGCTATGAACATAAAAGTAGGGATGGTGTTTCCGCTGGTGTTTTTGGCTTCCCAGGGTATATTCCCAGGACTCACAGACATGGGGCAGAGCTACTACTTGCTCTCTCTGTGCCCAGCTGCTCACAGGCACCCCGGAGGGATCGCGGGTTCTAGCCCTGGCCCACCACCCCAGCAGAGCCTCACAACAAGCCAGACGACCCCCACTCCATGAGCACCTCCATTTTCCACATGCGGACTTCCTCCTCATCAGAACTCCACCCAGAAGACCAGCCTATCACAGCCTGGCTCGCACGGCCGCTTGCGGCCGCGTGATTCATCAATAAATGCTGGATTTTGAGATGACTACAAGAGTATGCTAACCGCACAGCAGAGTCTGGCAAGCTACCCATGTCGTATTTGATATGCCAGATACCAGTAACAATTATAGACCTCATTCCCATGACCTGATGGAATGGTTTGAGGCTCTTTATGTTCCTGGAGCAAGCAGGTGCCCTTGGGCTCTACTTGCATGAGACAGGTCATATGGAGATGTTACTGGTGCCCGCTCGAGCAAATCGACGATGAACGGGAAGACAGTGAGACAGAGGGTATATTCCCAGGAGTGGTATGGCTGGGTTAAATGGGAGTTCAATTTCTAGTCTTTGGAGGAATGTCCATATAGTTTTCCCAAAAAACAAGCAATTTTCCACAACAAAAAAAAAATAAACTGTAAGCACAACTTCAGTCTTTAAAATTATCAACTACATTTCCAGGTATCAACAAAAGCTAATGTAAAAATGTACAGCAAGGGGGAAGAGAATAAAGCAAGTTATACAATGAGATATACATTGCATGTGTTGCATTTTCCACAGAGAGAAAGAAGCATTCGATGGCAGTAAACACAGATAAAAGTATAACAAAACCTCTGCACAGACCAACTGTCAATCCATGGCAGTGTTTTCCTAGAGTGAGAGGCATCAAGGGAGCTTGACTTTTTACTCATCATGTACCAAAAGCAAATGTATTGAACATATGCAAAAGGATATACACAATAATCCCTAAATGTATGTATTTCCAACACAATGTAAACGAGAAGAGAGAGAGAGAGAGAGAGAGAGAGAGAGAGAGAGAGAGAGAGAAGAGGAAAAAGTACCTACCATAGAGGCAGGCTGAGGGAGAGAGGAGGGAATCTGGGAATATTGGTGGTGGAAAATAAGCACTGGTGGAGGGATGGGTGCTGGAACACTGTATGGATTGAAACCCAATCATGAACAGCTTTGTAACTGTATGTCATAGTAATATAATAAAAAATAAATAAATTTTATAAAATAGTAAAAGTATTAAAGTTTTTCTAATGTCATCAATACATTTTATTTATTTTTAAATACGTATTTATTTATTTATCTATTTATTTTTATGGTTTGGGGGTCACTGATGGTGCTTGGGGGACCATATTGGATGCCAGGAATTGAACCTGGGTCAGTCACGTCCAAGACAAATACCCTACTACCGTGCTATCATCCCAGCCCCATCAATAAATTTTTAAAACAAACTTTTAAAATGTATATTAAAAGTGAAAGCAAAAATAAAACCAAAAACATCATCTCCTCTGCTTCCACCCAAAGGAAAGCTGTCATGTGGCCCCTGGAAGAGGAAGCTGTAGTTACTCGAACTATGGCTTCTTCCTGGCTGCTTCCCAAGATGTTTGCCTCTGCCAGACAA
The DNA here is from genome assembly GCA_021461705.1 of Cryptotis parvus. Taxonomy (NCBI): domain Eukaryota; kingdom Metazoa; phylum Chordata; class Mammalia; order Eulipotyphla; family Soricidae; genus Cryptotis; species Cryptotis parvus. The sequence continues at coordinate 111,739 of JAJIBD010025855.1, read as the reverse complement.
GAAACCCAGCAGTATACAAAGGGTGTCAATAAGGATCTGTAGTCAAATACTACCTTGAGACGAAATAGACCTTTAAGAGAAATTCAAAATATAAGCAATTTGATGAGGTCTTTCATTTTTCAGTATCTGTTTTGAAAGTATGACAACATTTAATTATCACTTCACTTGATCACTTGACATCCCATTATTCATCGATTTGCTCGAGCGGGCACCAGTAACATTTCTATTTGACTCTATCACGTGCCAGTGTAGCCCAATGGCATCTGCTTGCGAACAACATTTAATTATACAACTTTCAAACCAAGAGCAATGACTTCATATGGGATGCCGGGATCGAACCCGGCTGGCATGGGCCGGCCGTGGTGCAAGGCAAACGCCCTACCCGCTGGGCTTTCGCCCCGGACCCTGGTGGTCTTTTAATGATCTCTCTAGCCCCCAACCTCATTCCATGATCTTAATGATACAATGAATAGCTTCTCTGCCTGGTCCACCCAGGGCTGAGATTTTGTTAGGATATTCAGGCATGGTCTACCAAGTCTTGCAGGCTGAAGCAAACACGTCAGCAAATTCTACCCATCACTGCTATAGATTTATGTCGGTCCAGCAATTACACAGGCTGTCACAGGCTTCTGAGAACACACTCAAGTGAAATATAGAAGAATTCCTTAGAGAGCAGCAGCAAAAAAAAATCGAAACTCCTTCTCCCAAGCCTCAAGGTCCCCTCACCTCTCCTTGGCTGAGGTCACAGTCGACAAGGAGATCCCATGAGGCTGAAAAAAAAGCCCCGCCTTGACTGGTATTTCGGGACATGTCATATTCAAACACCACAAATGATCTTTATAATGCCTGTGGGATATTTTGGACATGCTCGGGACCTTTCAGAAGTGTGGCCCTGAAAATACATTTATGTTTTGGGACTATGTCCCCAACTTTCCTTCTCTGTGGTCACAATCTAACATTCAGTATGGTTAGAACACAGGACTATGGCTTTTTCTGAACTCTGACTGCTTGGGTGACAATGAGAAAGGGACTGGGGAGCAGTTCAAGTGGTAGAGACATGCAAGACAGGTGTGAGGCCCTGGACTGAATTCCACGGTCACATCCCTCCTCCCCCATGAGACCCCCACAATCATGAAAAACTAATAATAATAATAATATACTAAGAAAAATCTCACATTTCTCTCAAGACCTGTAAAAGAAGAGCTGAACAAGTTCATGTTCCTCAAGTTCTGTGGTCATAAGTCCTGGGTTCAAAGCAGGCATGATAAGGGCTCCGCAAGAGCTCCCCTCATCTTTTTCCCAGGTCTTGAGTGCCAGCATGTGCTAACACCCCCGCCAGGCTCAGAGGCTTCTCTGTGAGTAGAGCCATCCCAAAAGGAAGCTGACTGGTTCCAGAAGGAAGAGAACAGTAAGCGTATAATCACAATTCAGTTACTCCTTATGGAAGCAGTTATTGGAAAGAAACGAAGTAAGGAAAAGTGAAATTGAACTCTACATGTGAAAAGAAGATGGGCCTAAGCATTGTGTGCACCTCAGGTTTTATGAGTTAAATGAGATGGTTATAACACCCAAGTGCATACAGTTTTTCCCACTAAGTGTACCTTTCCACTTGCCCCTCTAGAGGGAGATGCAAAATTGTTTTATTGACTTGCATGAGCTCACTGCTTAAAGAGAGGGGCAAACTTCTTGGTCAATCATTCTTTCCAGAAATATAAATAAGCACCTAACATATACAAAGAGCTAAGTGCCTGGACTACAACAACAATAAGGCATGTCCTCTCTCTCTCAAGATGCCTGGTGTATAAAGAAAAATAAAACAGGCAGGGAAAAAGTTTGGATTAAGGCAAAACTGTGATGAAAATTATGATGGAAAGTCACATAAGGAGTTAGTGACTGAGCAAAGAGTTCAGATCAACTGATCTATGTAGTGAACTATGAGCTGAAACAGGGTAATCAGATTAGTACAGAAAAGTGGAAAAAGAGGATCTACACTGGAGAACACATAAGAATTAAGATCCTGAGCAGGAAATAGTTGTCCTCCATGACCAACTCTTTATTGGCCGTGAGTAGTAGAATTGAGGTAAGGGTGGGGCCTGTGGGAGGTGAAAATTAGTAAGAGAATGGGGGAGGGGGTTGGTAGGAGGATGAATATTCTCAGGACTTGTTATTCAAGAAGGAATTTAAGGCCATCTACTCTCGGTGGCTGGTCCCAGATACCAGAAAGATGAAACTGTAATCTTTTAAAAAGGTTAGAAAGACACATAAAAAGATAGAAAGCTTTCAATTTGTCACATGCAGATTCTATATAATAGGTGATTCAGGGATCAGGGATATACGTCAATAGTAGAGCACCGGCCTTGATGAGTGAGGTCGTGAGTTCAATCCTCAGCACTTACAGACACTGGTACAGACACACATTCAACTAGCTAACTAAGTAGGTGATTGTTTGCAAACATCAATCAACCATTGCTGAGTTTAACTCTTGGAAGAAGTTAGAACTAAGATCCTGTATGCCCCCAGGGAGTAGAAGACATATTTATTCAAGACTACTCTGCCCATTTATTACAGAATTTCAGAAAGCAGCTGGTCCATAGATGCAAGTGAAAATCCCTGAGCATTGCAAAAGCTGAGTTACAAGAATGAAGTGCTTTGCTTTAACAGCTGCAAATTCTGTCTCTTCTGAGAAGATACTATTTTGTAGTACATAAATGTATTGGCAGTCTTCTGTTTTAACTAAATGGATTTTTAATTTTGTATGTTTCCTCCACATAAAGTCCTTATAATATGCATTTATGATGCTGTCATCATAAAAGTTGCTTAAGGAGACTCATGTAGTTACTCTAAGATAGTTTCCAGAGATGGGAAGGAGGGGATAAGGGAACGGGTCCTGCAAAGAGGAATACATCCTGAAAAGAAGCTGATAGATTTTCAACTTAGCCATTTTCTCCCAGAGTACTTTCATCCCACTGTACAGTCAAAACACTTCTACCTGGTGCTCCAGAACTCAAAAACAAAATCTTCATCCATGTGATTTAATTAGCACACCTAAGTCTTTTGTTCTTAGAGAGTTTTATTTTCCTATGAAATGTGTACTAGTGTTAACAAGGTAACCTAAAATATTTAAGAACCATAACTATGGATCGTATCTACAACTGTTGTGTTTGTTTTTTATCCATCAATGCTTTCAGCTCTAGCGTCCCATATACACAGGTCACACAGGTCATCCCAGTGGCCAGGTAGGTTCCTGTAATAAGCCAGATGCTCGTTCTACCAGTTTGGCCATGTGCTTAGAAAGAGAGGAAAAGATTACTGGCTTCTAGGTAGGAATGCTTTCTAGAAAAGCATTCCTATATAAAATACAAGAAGGCTTTTACTAGCCTTAGATAAAAGTGCAGCAAAGTTTTGATTTGGCCCAAAAGAGGATCAGGAATGTTCTGGTTGGCCAAGACTGGGTGTCCTTTCCAGATGGGAAGGTGTGTACAGCTCTAGCATCAAAAGGATAAAGGGGGTTCAAATAAACCAAATATGGGATAACTCGGTTAACTAATAATCAATATAGCACTTTAACCACATGAGTACCACAAAGGAGTCCTGAGTTAACAGCTAACCTGCCATATCTAACGTACATAAGGATAAGTACAATGAAATCCTCTATCCTTGACAGCACCAGTCAGGTTTTACCATTCTTGTTTTTTCTCATTGTTGTTGTTGTTGTGTGTGTCTGTGTATTACTTTTGTTCAGCGTCCATACCCAGGGGCCTTGGAGTGCTATAGGCTACTCCTACTTAGGTTAACTCGTTTATGTGGGTATGGTAGTTTGGTGCTTGGGATAGCTTCCAGTGCTCAGGGGACACCAGTATAACACCTAGCAGTACTTAGGGGCTATGTAATGCCAGAGATCAAACGCAAAGTCTTAAATATGCTAGTCATATGCTCTACCTACTGAACCATATCCCTATCCCTGGTCATTTATTATTCTCTATCACTGGTCCCTTCATGCGTTATGAAATTTATGATCAATACTTTCACTTAAATGACTTAGCAGAAATGGAATCACTTCCCTCTAAAGTCATCCTCAACATTCTCATGTGGGTACATCAGATCAGCTCTTCTCCCTGCAATGGAGCTTTTAGCATAAAATCTCTCTCCATGGTGTGAAAGGTAAGTTCTGCTACTAGAACATCTCAAAGGCAAATATAATGATGAGAGGCCCATGGGTTGGGTTGGAGTCAGACTTTTCTTATGATATAATGGTCTATGCACTCCAATATCAGATGAAGTTGCCACTTCTGTCATCTGGCTTCACAAACACTAAGTCATAATATAATGTTCCTGTGAGGATACAGTTATTGACTGGTCTCCCAAGTTTTCCACAAGGATGTAATGATCAAAGGCCTAGGGTGACACTCACTAGGGAAACCACAGACCTAATCAGTGCTTACACAGAGCAGGTTCTCAAACTGATATTAGTTGGGTTGGCTTTAAGACCACCTGCCAACAGAATTCCTTTGTCCACAGTCAATTTTAATAAATCCTTATTCAAAACTGCTACAAAAAAGATACTTAATTAAAAATTATCAGGCTGGAGAAATAGTATAGCCATTAATGCATTTACATTGCATGCAATTGACCCTAGTTTGATAAAGAACAACACACAGTCCCCCAAATTGAAACACACAGTTTCAATTTTCATAAAACCTTATTCAAAATTGCTATAACAAAAAGGTAATTAATTAAAAATTACCAGGCTGCAGGAATAGTATAGACATTAATGTATTTATCTTGCATGCAACTGACCCTAGTTTGATATACAACAACACACAATACCCCAAGCACATCCAAAGCAAATCCTTAGTAGTGTTAGGTGTGGCACCCAAAAGGCTAATTAACCAGTTCATTTAAAAGCATTGCCATACCTGTGGCCAGGCTGGTGGGAGAAAACACGAAGTCAAGCTTCTGACATCCCTAGATTCAAAGAGATTGTACTTCCAGTAGGAAGTTTTCAGAAAGTTTTTGAAGTCATGCAGGTTACAATGTTTTAAAAAACAATGGCATTCCTGTACCAATTATGAACTTATATTCTTAAACTTGTCAGAAAGTGTTTTTCAATACTGACCCTAATTTTATCCAATGCAATTATCAGACTGTTTTCAAGGACTGAATGACCAGGAACTACTGGACTCTCCATTTTCAAGTTTCCTTGGTTGTCTTAAACTTCCTACCAGGAGCACCCTAGTCATTTTTCCATCTACAGGCCTCTGAAAGCAACTGCTGTCTGGATATTTCAACAAAATGATTACAAGTTTTTCATTAGTTTATTGCAACCAGGGAAGAATACTAGACCCACTGCTATGTGTCTAATTAATAATTTTACAATCATCAGAACACTCTGAGGTCTGCTTGCAGTCGTGTTGGTTCTCAAACCCCCTCTTTTTACAAATAAGCTTTCTAGGAGAAATTTTCTCTAGCTGTGTTCAGCCTTTCTAGAAGGAAACCATTCTCTCTGACATGACAAGACCCAGTGAAAAACAACAACGGTGGGAACAGCAGCTGTACTACCCTGCTGACACCTATAAGAGTAGGGAAAAATAGCTGGTGGGGAGAAAACACTAAGTCCATAAACATTGCAGAGAGGCAAAGCTCTCAAACTACATGCAGCAACCAATTACTCTCTCAAAAGAAGAATGCGGGTCTTACATGAAGTGGAACAATTAATTTCACGCTTGTCATCCCGGCCTCAATAGTAAGTTGATTTGAATCAGATATTTGCGGTACATTACAGCTTGCAGAGGACAGTTCTGGTGCCTCCCGAGCTGACGGACTCCCTTGATGGCTACCATTGTAAAACAATCCATCAATAAGAGTAATTATGGTATTGATCAAAGCGGTTGGCTGCTTCAGATTGGAATCAATTCTCAGGAGTTGCTGGGAACAGAAATGTCTAATGGACTATTCCATCACTAGTCCCGGCAGCAACTGAAACAGCTAATATTCTGGAAAGTTCTTAATAATTACTCATTGAATCTGCATTTCTGCTTCAGCAGCCATAACTAGACCCTGCCTATTGTAGCCTGAACGTCAGTCCAAGTAGATGAAGGCAGGGTCAAATGCAGATTTATAAAATGCCAGTTGGGGCCTAAAACGAGCAAATTAGATCATACGAAAACTACCTTTAATAATTTTACTCTGACCTGTCAATTAGAGAAGCTCATGATTTTTTTTCTGCAAGTTGAGAAAATGCTCAGGAAAGAAAACAATGTATTGTATAAACGCTGTTCTAATGAGAAAATACAATTCTGTTTTCGGTGATAAGGGGTTCAGGAACAGAGCGCAACATCACAATGTGAAATGCTCGTGGATATGCCACTCAGTATAACCCTAGCTCCCAGAGGTGGGGGATTTGACATCTCTAGGAAGTAGCCTCAACTTGGAGAGACCAGCAATAGCACACAGCCTGAAAACACACTTTGCCCCTCACTCAAATGCCTATTTATTTATGATCAGTTTCTGTCAAATGCAATCAGGCCCTGAGAGAGTGAGAAACCTCCAGAAGCAGCCATATCCACATCAGATGGTCTCTTGATACAGAGAAAAGCGTGGAAGACTTGGGGTTCCTATTGCCACACACAGAGAAACAGACACACCTCCCTGCTGACAGGATTACAAAATCCTACCAAGAGAGTGAGCTCCAGGGGCTAGAGACCTAGTCCAGTGGGTAGGGCACCTGTCTTCCATGCAGCAAATACATAGTCCCCCAGGCCCTGCCAGGAGTGATCCCTGAGCAACAAGCCAGGACTAAGCCCTGAGCACCACCGGCTGCTGCCCCAAACCCAAAGCAAACAATAAGGAAAGAGAGCTCCACCTGGGGGTTAGGGAATCTTCCTTCACAGTGCGGCAAAATGGTGATTCCTCACAAAGTCTGTTTTTTGCCCCTAAATTTGACATTGACACCATTTCCAATTACACTCAGCATTCACGTGTTTTTCATTATATATGTCACTTCCTACCCCAGTGCTACTTTTACTGGATACATAAGCTGAGGTGAACCTCTCTGAACCTCTTTGAACCCCTGAATGGAAGATTTAAATGATTCCATGTATGGACAGTTTCTGAAAAGACTTTCCTGGAAAACATTGAGAAGACCTGAGAGATTCTCAAAGCACCTCTTCGCAGAGATAGAGAAGGGGTCTTCCATAGAACAGATGCCACCAGCAAAGGCTAAGAGGGGAAACATGAGGCTGAACAAAGTGGAGCAGCAGTTTTCTACCTCTTTTCACCAGAAGACCAGTACCTACCTGGGGAGTAATTTGAGGACTGGAAGTTTCTAACAATAGACCAGGGGGTTGAACCTTGTTGGGAACTATAAACCAGTATCTGTCTGGAGACCTGCCACTGAAAACTACATTTTACAATGCAGGAGTGTCACATACAGACCACCTACAAATGGCAGGAAGGTGAGGAGGGCCTAGGATACAACACCACAGGATTACATTTCTGCAGGTTGAGAATATGTTATGTACATGAGAGGCCCAGTTTAATCCCCAGCATTACATAGGCCCCCAAGTAATGCCAGGAGTAACCCCAAGAACAGAGCTAGGATTAGCCCCTTTGCACGGTCTGGTGTGGCCTAAAAGAAATAAGGTTTTACTCAGTTAAGAGCCACCAGGGAGCTACACTGGGTTTCTAAACAACCGATGGGAACACTTTCTCAAAAATGGTTCACCAGGAATTTTGCAAGAAGGTTGAAGAAAACAGAAAAAAAAAAATGGAGCAAGAAGTCTGCCACTATCATTCAGAAAGGGGATGAAAATAAAACACCAAATTCTTCCTAAATAAATCTTCTGTAATTGGGACACTATTTCAAACAGCAAGTTGATTAACACTCACATGGACAATTGCCAATGCACATCCTTGGGCTGCATTTTGTTATTTGCAAGTGGCCACTGGTTAGGAATTTATAAGATTGTATAAGATTTCCCTCATATATCAAGGCTCTATAAGCTCCCTGAGTGAATTCTATGTTCAGTTTAAAAGTTTCAAGATAACAATATATTTATTTAAAGGCTTAGACAGTTTCAATGCCAGAATGGCTCTTAACTCTCCTTAGCACTATAAACATTAGCATTAAATCAACCGTGATTCCATTTTTATAAGGGGAAAAAAAATCATGTTTAGACAATGTTTAACCTGAAAAGGGGGTGGGGTGGAGAGGGATGGTGCACAATAGAAATCAAACCCAGCGTTCCCTAAGGGAAAAGTTGCAGATGTTTGTCTTCTCTCAACAACCAAATATTAATTTCACTGATGGTGAGATTATGGAAGCAGACCATAGTCTGCTGAAATGGCTCCAGGACGTTTATCTGCATTGGCAACACCTTTGAGCTGAGGCTGGAGGACAGGACGACAAGTACTAATACTCCGTCCAGGAGATGGGTGATGAAGCCTCCACATTGCAGATAAGAACCCAGAAAATGACACCAGCTCCCTTAGCACATGAAAACTGCCGTGTTTGGGATCTCCCATACCTTTCTTGTGGATTCCTATGAATTTCCAAGCAGGAAGATTTTTAGTTCAAGTAAGTAAAATTAGTAATAACAATAATGTTAATAGCAGCTGACTCCTGAAGCTCTTATTGCTTACTAGACCCTATTGTTAACGCTTAATATTTTATCCTTATAACAATCATGTGTTTTCTTATAGAAGCTTGGAGGGATCCAGTAATGCCTGAACTCCTTATCTTCCTTAGGCACAGAAGCAACATACATGTAACCACTGGTTTATCTTTTGAGACATCACTGCCTTACCTCAAAATTAATACACCATATTGTTTATCAAAACAACCACAGTTTACTTGCTGACAACTGTTCTCACCAGTCAACCTCAAGAACACATCCCTGGCAAATCCAAGCCTACCATTTTTATGTCTTCACAGCAGGTCACTGGGCAAGATCTGGCTGGGCCGTGACCAGAAACAGAATTTTCATTTCCTGGGAGAATGCTGATGTTCACAGAAATGAGGCACTGGTTAAGAAACTAAAGCATCCCATCCTACTATCTGCAAAGTCATTCAAAAGGAAGGCACACACACACACACACACACACAGTCACACTCACACTCACAAGCCCTCCCTCCACCAAACCTTGTGTAACAAGAATAAAGAGAACTATTCACCACCTCTTAGTTTCAGAGAATTAAATCACCAGGCTTACTGAGCTGAGTAAACACACCTTAAGAACCAAACTTTGTGATGGTATTTCAAAATGTCACACCACCTTGAAGTCGCCGAGCCACTGTGTTTTAAGAGATAGTTAAACTCAGCCGTTCTGAACCTTCTGTATTAAAGATCCAAAATCAGACGGGCACTGTATGATGCAGGGAGAACATTAATCAGATCTGACCTTTCAGAGGTCAGACAAAATCAGAGTGTCATAGGAGTCCAAAGTTGGCTAAGACAGCCAAAAAGTCTCAAAGTGTAGAAAAGTTGTGGAGGCCAGAAAATGATTACAGGAAAAACCTTAGGCCTAGAAACCAAGGGTCTCTGTTTCTTGGGCCCTACTCCTCCCACTGGGTCTGTTAACCCTACTACACTTAGGCTTGCCCGCCTCCCCTGGAATACTAGGCCAACAGCATTCTAGGGGTGTGAGAAGCAGCCACAGGCTCAGGGCTGGCCACAGTCAGAGCACAGGGAACAGGCGGGGACACCTGGTCCCAAGAGAGACATGAGAAGGCAGCCTACATGGAAAACACCAGAAAGAAGACAGAAGACAACAAAGACTTGGCACAGCATACACAGAAATGTCTAGAAACAAAAATGCCTAATTTTAAGGACTTGCAAGCAGACTGAGTCACCAGCCAGCTAAGTTTCTGCAGAAACCCTTAAAACCCAAAGAAAGGAAAAAATAAAAATAAAATCTAGTGGACACAGCACTTCTTTTCCCCCACAGAGATGAGTAAACTTCTGTTTTACAACTATCCCATGCTCCCATCGCATTTCTATAGTGAGTGGGCTACTGTAATCCACAACAAGTCTATGTATAACCACAAAATTATTTACTCCCAAATTACTTTTTGTTTTGTTTGGGGCCATGCCCGGTGTGTGCTCAGGGCTTACTCCTACTCTATTTGAAGGGACCACTCCTGGAAGGGCTTAGAGTACCATATGAGGTGCAAGGGGTTGAACCCAGGCCATCCTCATGCAAATCAAGTGCCTTATCCACTGTGCTATTTCTCTGGCCCCTCCTAAATAATTTCCAGTATAAACTCAGTACAAAAGTTTAATCTAAATCTGGGGCTAGTTTTCTTTTCTTTATAAGAATTTTATTATACCACCGAGAGATATACAATTACAAAGATGTTCATATTTGGGTATTGGTCATACAGTGTTCCAGCACCCATCCCTCCACCAGTGCCCATCTCCCACCACCAATGTCCCCAGTTCCCTCCCCTCTCCCCCAGCCCGCCTCCATGGCAGATTCTTTATTTCTTTCCCTTTCTCTCTATCTCTTTTAGGGCTAGTTTTCTGACAATTTGATCACCAGATTATCATGTAAGAAAACAGAGTTTCTCTCATAAGGAATTGCTTGCCCTACCCTTTATAAAGGGAACTCTTAAGTATTTTTGTAGCATAAAGTCAGCTCTGCAATGGGGTCTGGAGCGATAGTCCAGCGTTAGGGCATTTGCCTTGCACACAGCCAACCTGTGCCGGCCCGGTTCGATCCCCAGCATCCCATATGGTCCCCTGAACACCACCAGGATTAATTCCTGAGTGCAGAGCCAGGAGAAACCCCTGAGCATCGCCAGGTGTGATACAAAAAGCAAAAAATAATAATAATAATAAGTCAGCTCTGCAAAAGCAGAAATCAGAAGCACTGAATCCAAGTACTTTACATAAATTTATCTTGAGATTCCAAATAAGTAGAATTTCTGGAGAGATTATTGCATGAATAAAATATTTCAAAAGCTGCTAATAGATAGTAGATAAACACTGGAACCAAACAGAGTGCACCAAGAGAGTTGGAGCAGTAAAACACCAGGGCTTCCTATAACCCAGCAGGTCCAAAATTTCAAACTATTGTGCTGCCTTATAAATGAAATGACTTCATGGCAGTATCATTTTGATGTTTATTACATGAACTCCTTGAATTCAGGTCACTTGGGACTGATTCTGCTCCATATCAGTGCCACAGTCATGATCTGAAATTATAATATTTGCTTACAATCAAGAGAGAAGATAGAGATTTTAAGGGTTGCCTCGCATGGACAAATGCAAGGCGAACCCTGTTGAGGCAGATAGTACAGTTTTTCTGTCCTGGAAGTTGATTTAAGAACTAGACGAGACAGAATCTATATAGAATGGAAGGCTTCAAGAGCTCATTTTGACCAAAACAGGCTGACATTTGAGATTTCCACTCATTCTCACTCACTACAATGCCACGGTCTGCAGATTTTATATAAACAGTAGCAGATGGCAGTAATAATGCTTCCATAAAGAATCCTGGATTTATCATCTTATTCCAACCTAAATAATCTACACTTTTAAGTTAAACTGGTTATGCATAAATACCCAACTCTTAATTTCAAGAGTCCGACTTCCATAAGAGTTGGGAGTTGACATGTTTTGAAAGCATTCCTTCTGTAGTGAGCTATGTCTGCACAGCTCATGAGTCTCTTAGGTACCAAAATCAAACCTTCTGATACCTGAACAGTTACACAGAGCAGCCTGGAAGCTGTCACCAAGCCACAAATTGAATATATAGAGCTACACAACACATTGTTTCAATACCCATGAGACAAGGAAGGAAGAAAGGAAGGAAGGGAGGAAGAGAGGGAAGGAGGAAGGGAGGGAGGAAGAGAGGGAAGGATGGAGAGAGAGAGGGAGAGGGAGAAAGAAAGAAAGAAAGAAAGAAAGAAAGAAAGAAAGAAAGAAAGAAAGAAAGAAAGAAAGAAAGAAAGAAAGAAAGAAAGAAAGAAAGAAAGAAAGAAAGGAGGGAGGAAGGAAGGAAGGAAGGGAGGGAGGGAAGGAAGGAAGGAAGGAAGGAAGGAAGGAAGGAAGGAAGGAAGGAAGGAAGGGGGGGAGGGAGGGAGGAGGGAGGGAGGGAGGAAGGGAGGAGGGAGGGAGGAAGGAAGGAAGGAAGGGAGGGAGGGAGGGAGGAAGGGAGGGAGGAGGGAGGGAGGAAGGAGAAGGAAGGAAAGGAAGGAAGGAAGGAAGGAAGGAAGGAAGGAAGGAAGGAAGGAAGGAAGGAAGGAAGGAAGGAAGGAAGGAAGGAAGGAAGGAAGGAAGGAAGGAAGGAAGGAAGGAAGGAGAGACTCATGAGCATTCAAAGAAGTCAAACAGGGTGGTTGGTCTGAAAGCTAAGCTCTACCATAAACAGTGCCATACTGATAAAATGCTCAGGAAAAAAATTATCAAGAGGCATTAAAAACAAAACATGGAAGGACTCTACAACGAGCAGTTCCTGTATATCTGTTGGAGCTGAGGGCCAATCCTGAGCTAAAGCACATTCCAATATGGTTAAACAGAATTAAAGTGAGAAACCAAGAAAAATGAGAAGTTCCTGTACCCAGAGTTCATCCTAGGACAACATATTAAAAGTAACTCCAAGAGGAAAGAGAAAGCACACTACATGGGAAACAAAATCAAGTAAATATGGAAGATTCATTAGGTCGATTGGTTTATATGTTAAAAAGCCCATGTAAATGAGATATCACTTTACACCACAGAGACTGGCACATATTCAAAAGAGCAAGAACAACAAGTGCTGGCGTGGATGTGGGGAAAAGGGGGCACTCATCCATTGTTGGTGGGAATGCCGGCTGGTACAGCCTTTCTGGAAAACAATATGGACATTCCTCCAAAGACTAGAAATTGAACTCCCTTTTGACCCAGCCATACCACTCCTGGGAATCTACTCTGGGAAACCAAAAATACGCAGCGGAAACACCATCCCTACTTTTATGTTCATAGCAGCATTATTCACAATAGCCAGAATCTGGAAGCAACCAGAGAGCCCGAAAATCGATGACTGGATAAAGAAGCTTTGGTACATCTACACAATGGAATACTATGCAGCTGTTAGGAAAAACGAAGTTATAATATTTGCCTATAAATGGATGGACATGGAGAAGATTATGTTGAGTGAAATTAGCCAGAAGGAGAGAGACAGGTACAGGATGACTGCATTTATTTGCATACATAAATATATATGTACATATTATGATACCAATATCCAAGGTCAAGTGAAACATATATCAGAAGGTCTTGTCAAAGGTGGAAATTATCACAAACGTGTGAGTCAGAGGTTAGGTAAGAAAGAAAATGGAACAGTGTGCTAACAATTTTTGAGGGTACTAATACCAACCTAGAACTGAGCATTAAAAACAGGCAAAAAGATACACATGACAACCCTTAATGTATGTTCTGTAACCCATAGTCTGGAAGGGAAGGAAAAGAGAAAGAGAGAGAAAGGGAAAGAAATAAAGAACCTGCCATGGAGGAGGGCTGGGGGAGGGGGAGGGAATCGGGACGTTGGTGGTGGGAGATGGGCACTGGTGTAGGGATGGGTGCTGGAACACTGTATGACCAAAACCCAAATATGAACTTTTTAATTGTATATCTTTGTAATTGTAAAAAATAAAAATAAAAACTTAAAAAAAAATTTTTTAAAAGCCCATGTAAAACATCAGACCATACTTTATATAAAGAAAAATCCCTCATCTCCACTCTATACCACATTGGGTGTTAACACTAAGGGTTCTGTCACTGAAGTAAACAGAGTACAACAGAACTTGTCAAAGAAGCTTTGTAGGGAATATCTAGGTTACCAACAACTGTGAAAGCAATGAATGCATCAATGCAGCTACAGGTTTGACAGCAGTTTCATCCAAGGAACTCCTTATCAGATGGAACGCTACACACAGGGAAACTGCTATTGCTATGATGTATGTGAATATTACCCAAAAGTAATGTATGCAGTTATCAGAAAAAATCAATAATGCTCATACTGATAAGAGTACCATAATATCCCTTATACCTCTTCCGTAACCCATCCTTCTCTAGGATGTCCACTTCCCTCAACCATCCTAGAGATAAACCTCATGCCCTTCATTTCTTATGAGCATTTGTTATTCCCCTACTATGTTTCTTTATATGCCATGTATGAAATGAATCATTCTGTATCTGTTCCTCTCACTCTGACTCATTCACTCAGTGTGACATTCTCCATATCCATCCACATGGCAACAAACTGCATGACGTCATCTTAGAGACAAGTAGTATTTCATAGTGTGATGTACCATAGTTTCATTATCCAGTCATCTGTTCTTGGGCACTTGGGTTATTTCCATATTTAAGTTACTGCAAATAGTGCTGCAATGAACATAGGTGTATAGATGTCTTTTCTGCATTGTGACTTTCTTAACCTTTGTAGTATAACCCAAGCAGTGGAATTTCTGGGTCTATCGAAGCTCAATTCCTAGTTTTTTGAGGAATGTCCATATTGTTTTCCCAAAAGGTTTTGACCCCTCAACATTCCCACCAGCAGTGCAGGAGGGTGGCATTTTTCTCCATATCTACACCAATACTAGTTGCTGATCTCTTTAAGATGGTGTGAAATGATATCTCATTGTTGTTTTGATTTGCTTTTCCAGGATGACTTAGTGAGACAGAGCATTTCTCATATGCTTTTGGGCCACTTGCATTTCTTCTTTGAGAACATTTCTATTCATCTCTTCTCCCTCTCTTTTGGGAGTGGGGATAGGGTTGGATTTATTTTTGCTTGTGCTTTATATATCTTGGACGTTAACCCTATCTGATGAGTGGTGGGCAAATAATTTATCCCAGTCTGTGAGGTGTCTCTATATTCTGGTCTTGTTTCCTTTGAAGTGGAGAAGTTCCATAATTTAGTCCCATTTGTTTATCTTTGTTTCACCTGTTTGGCAAATGGTCTTGTATCTTCAAAAAATGCCTCTAGCCTCAATGTCATGGAAAGTTCTGCCTATGTTTTATTCTCTGTATTTTTTAGACTCATGTCCAATATCAATGTCTTTAACAGGACATTTGACTTAAGAGATTTGACTGTTTGGCATGGTATTAGGAAGGGATATGAATTCATTTTATTTGCATGTGCCCACACAATTTTCCCAATAACACTTGTTGAATAGCTTTCCCTTGCTCCTTATCAATAGTAGCTGACCATAACTTGAGGATTGGTCTCTGAATTTTCAATTCTATTCCACTGACTGAGAGTCTAATCATTTAGAATGGGCTGTTTTCATATTATCACTTTGTAGAAAAGTGTCAATATGCCAAAGAAGTTTCATATCATCAAAACAACTAAAGAGCAGAGATTAGGATTGGTGATAAAGATTAAAAATACAGATACTTGGAAATTTGAAATAAGTGGAGGGTTTAAAGGGAGCATACACCATATGATGACTATCTTTTTTTCAAAAATGCAGAAATTAGGGATTGAAGATATAGGATAGCAGGAAGAGCACTTGCCTTGGCAGTGGTCTATCTCTGGTTCTGTCTCTGGCACCCCATTTGGTGCCCCAACCGTTCCAGTAGTGATCCCTGAGTGCAGCCCTTTCAGGTGTGGACCCAAAGCAACAAAAAAAGATATAGATATGGTGATACACTTTGTACAGTGGAAATGAAAATAATAAATACAAATAAATGTTCTAAGAAATTAACTTAAGCAAATAAACTTTAAGTAAATAGCACATTCATGGTGCCAATATATTATGAGGTAGTTTACATATAATATGGATCAAAAAAGGAAACTATTACAATTTATGCCACATTTTCATTCATTAGCCTCATAGAACCAAGTTTATTGAGGTGAAAGACAGAAGAGCAAAATGTAATATATAGAAGGGTAGTAAAAATTCTTTGTCCTCTATCTGGATTGCAAATATGTAATCAAAGTTCATAAACACATTTGTATTATATACACATAGATAAATTAATGTTTTTACTAAAGCCAGATAAAAGCCTTCTTTATCCCCTACAAGGAACTCAAAACAGTGACTAAGCAAGCAGTATCAAATACCAGTGACATCATGATTGTGTGTGGGCTTGACTATTATTTCTCTGGAAAAGAAATCAGAGTATCTTGATTCCAGGTCTGGGCAGGAAATGCGTAAGATAAGCCTGGAAAGACCTGGTCAAACTGTACAGCAAAGAAACTATTAAAATAATCTAGAGCCTTGTCAAGTGGAGCCAATTTCAAGCAGCTCTCCCAAGGCAAAGATTTGAGTTTCAATAAAGATGCTAATTGCAATTGATTGAAACCCATACAATATGTTTAAATCCATTTGTTCCTTAAGATAGTAAGGCAAAAAAAATCTCATTGGTTGCCTTCAAAGGATAACAGAGGAAAGATTTACCTCCTCGAACCTGGTGAACAAAGGCAAAGAGTCAAGGATTTATCCTACCTGTCTTTCCTGAACTATCCTGAGTGGGAAATCAGAGAAGAAATATTCCAGCAAACCACTGATCTAATCATAGTATCACTGTTTCACAATCTAGTGAATTAATGAATCTGACACTGAGAGTCAGCAGCTGCCAAGGACACAGAGAGGCAAAGAGCCTCCTAGCGAAGGAAAAACATTCCCAGCGGCCTCAGTCCTGCCAAGGTGTCAGACCTGAGTCCAGCCACAGCTCTGGACTGCAATTCTTGATTCACTTACAGGAAATTCCAAGGACAGAGAACAGGGTAAAACTGCATCATAATTGAGCAATCAACTAAACGCAGACTTGAGAAACTATGTAAGTTAAATAGCCCCAATTCCCCTTTTGATTGGGGGGTGTCACACCCAGCCACCCAGCAGTGCTCATGGGTTACTCCTGGCTCTGCACTCAGGAATTATTCCTGGTGGTGCTTAGGAATGGGGCATATGGGATGTTAGCAATCAAACCCAGGTTGGCCATCTGTAAGGCAAGCGCCTTACCTGCTGTACTAACATTCCGGCCCCCAAAATAGCCCCATTTTAATACATAAATTATAAGAGGGTGGGAGGGAATAGAGAAACCTACAGATTATGACATAACAAATGAAAGGAAAGTAGATAAAAATTGAACTAAAGTGTCTTAGAATATAATTTCTGCAGTTAGAGTGGTAAAGCTGAGAAGAAATTCAAGAAGGTAATTAAAGTGAGTGGGGTGGGGAGAAAGGGAGTGAAGGAGAAGGAAGGAAGAAAGAATAAATATCTCTGTCCATTCTAGGTCTATAATCTAATGGGAAAGAGGAGACAAATAAAATTAATTAGAAAACACAAACTCCCAAAGCAATCAGGTTTATTTATAAAACATCTTTGTCAGAAATTATCAGTTAATGGTGGCAAAGAGAAAAGTAAACCCCAAAGCAATCGTGACCACGCACTCTTTTGAAATTTTCCATTCTTGGTTTTGTCGCATTTCTATTCGGAGAACTGTTGGGATGAGGACACTGCTACCTGCTTCTAATATTCCCATGTGCCCATTTTCCATAATCAGCATTCATCCTGGGTGACGCTGATGAAGATGGAAGAGCACACTGCGATCTTCCCAAAGGCAGGACACATTGCTTGCTTCTCAACACTGCATTACACAGAAATTAATCCGCACAACTGAGTCCAAAGTTGACCGATGGAACTCTGTCCTGGGCCATTGCCAGAGGAAGGAAACGGAGCTGGATGAAAGGATGAAAGGTAGACTGATAGACTGGTCCTACAGGCAATGGCTTCACCCTCATATAAAGCAACACCCTGTTCTTCACATGCCAACGTCTGAGGATCCTCTGTAGAGTTTCCAAGGCACTGATCATTCATAGTGGACAACCATTAAAAAATAAAAGAAAAGAAAAACAAAACCCTATGTTCTTTGGCAATTCAGGTAACTTGTAGGCCATAACCATGTAATTTGTTCAAATGATGACATTATTGAGAGAAGGAATAATAATTATATCAGACAACATTTTTTAATAGATCATGGTGAGACAGACCATTCCAATCTATTCATGATTGGGTTTCAGTCATACAGTGTTCCAACACCCATCTCTCCACCAGGGCACATTTCCCACCACCAATGTCCCTAGTTTGCCTCCCCCCACCTTTTGCCTCTATGGAAGGCTCTTTTCTCTCCCTCCCTCTCTTTCTCTCCCCATCCCTTTCTTGCTCTCTCTTCCCTTACTCTCTCCGTCTTTCCTTTTGCACATTGTGGTTTGCAATATAGATGCTGAAGGATTATCATGTCTATCCCTTTACCTACTTTCAACACTCAGTTCTAGTCTAGTATTACCATTTCTAATTCTTATTCAGACAAGTCTTAACTGGCACTGTTCCAACAACTCAAAGAGTTCTCTGAAAACAATTCTCCCAACATACTAAACTATTCCATTATTACTTGCACCCTCCTAGAATTCTTGTTTCAGACTCCACACAAAAATTAGCAGTTTCTCAATGAATCCCAAGGGGATGGTTTAGGAGAGTCATAGAAAAACAGGTACCTGTTCATTTCATTAGTCAAATATTTTAATACAGACTGAACATATGCATAGCTAGCATTAAATATATGTTATCAAAAGCATTGCTTATAAAGACTAAATTATTTTCAAACATTCGCTGATTTCAATGCAAAGTTATCAGCAACTGCCTCCTTAGAGGTAATACATCATGGTATGCCTAAAACTCTAGCACTAAGTCCAATGTGCATGCTCACTTTAGAAAATGACTAGCCTCTTCAGGACATGCTTTTTTCCCTTCACCAATCAGGAATATCTTTGCTGAGCGCACACTACAAGCGGCACTCCATCAGCCCAGACCATGTGATTAGACGAGGGTCTAGGGCTTCTGCTCAGGAACTCATCAACCATGAAGTCTTCAACACACACACACACACACACACACACACACACACACACACACACGTAATTTTTAAAATTAATGAGCCATTTGATTGTTTGATTTAATAACAACTGAAAATAGCCTGTGTTTCTTCACTGACAGTTTGCATATATTTCATCTCATTTGACTAATAGCTGTTTGTTTGGCAGTGAAAGGGGAAATGTTCTTTTTCAACATCACCACCAATGTTCTCCAGGGACTGGACGCTTCCCAGCTTCAGGCACTCCCCCAACTTCTGCCCAGGTCCATTATGCTTATCTAGATAAAGATCAGTGGGGGAAAGTTGAGTCACTGAGCTCAGAGATATCTCCAAGACACACAGAGCAACCCAACTCTAACTACATGGCCCCTCTAATTCCTCCCAACCACCCTGGGATGAGTAGAAGAGAGGAATACTCCCAGGCTTTGAGGAGAAGGTGCTATAGTCAGCTAGTCACATGTGTCTTAGCAGAAGCTGGAGGTATCCTATTACTAGAATCTATATCCCTACAAAGGAGGCAGGAGGTGGGCCTGAGCGATAGCCGAGCGGGTAGGGCATTTGCCTTGCACAGGGCGGCCTCTGCCGGCCTGGGTTCGATCCCCAGCATCCCATATGGTCCCCCGAGCACCGCCAGGAGTGATTCCTGAGTGCATAGCCAGGAGTAGCCCCCTGAGCATTGCCGGGTGTGACCCAAAAAAGGCAAAAAAAAAAAAAAAAAAAAAAAAAAAAAAAGCAAAGGAGGCAGGAGGCAGAAACTGAGTGGTGTGACTGCATTTTTGTCACAACGGTCATGCACTGACAAGGTTGTGTTCACATTCCCCACTGGTTGTGTTCACATTCCCCACATAAAGGCTATGTGGCACACAGGCACACATTGAAGATGTATTGAACACTTTGCAAGAAGTAAAATGGAAAATGGAAAGGATCAAAACTGGAATTGGCAGTTTGGCAAGGACCCCCAGATACAGTCTCACTTCAGCCTCTCTATAAAGATAAGGAAGGCAGAGCACATCATATTCTTTTTCTTAAGCTAAGAAAAGCGAGGTTCAGGAAGATTCGTGACTAGTCCAAAGTCATCCTGTTTCTACATAGTGGCAAGGTTGAGGCAAGAGTTAAGGGCCTTCAAGTGCTGTTTTAAGTCTGAAGTTTAGGGAAAGCTAACTGGAGGTGTGCTCCATACATTTCTGTGAGGAGAATGTATTGCTTAGGTTTGGGTTATTTGTTTTTCCCCTTATGCTAATGAATTAATCCTTTAAATCAGTGCTCTCAGTTGCTTTACTGGCAAAAGAATGAAAGAATGGGGGCCGGAGCAATAGTCCAGGGGGTAGGGTGTTTGCCTTGCATGTGGCCGGCTTGTGCCAGCCCAGGTTCAATCCCCGGCATCCCACATGGTCCACCGAGCACTGCCAGGAGTGATTCCTGAGTGCAAAGCCAGGAGTAACCCCTGAGCATTACCGGGTGTGACCCAAAGAGCAAAAAAAAAAAAAAAAAAAACAGAATGAAAGAATCAGTGTGAAGTAAACAGAATCATTTGTGTTGCATTGGCAGAAGACATCCAATTCTCATGAGATTAGAACAATCTCATTCTTTCAACCTTACCCTAAGTTATACCCAGCAGTGGAGTTAAGTCAACATGTCTGCTTTAAAAACAGAAACTCCAGGGCCAGAGCGATAGCCCAGCGGGTAGGGCGTTTGCCTTGCATGCGGCCGGCCCATGCCAGCCCAGGTTCGATCCTCGGCATTCCATATGGTCCCCCGAGCACTGCCAGGAGTAATTCCTGAGTGCAGAACCAGGAGAAACCCCTGAGTATTGCCGGGTGTGACCCAAAAAAGCAAAAAACAATAAAATAAAATAAATAAAAAATAAAAACAGAAAAACCAATACTTGACTAAGGACAAAAAGAAAGAAAAATGAAAAGGATAGAAACAATAACCATGTGAATTCACAACAGAGGAGCCAACACCAAACATCATCACAAGCAGATTCTGCTGGCATTACCTAGCACTGGTCAATTATGGGATGGGCCCTTTGACTCAGAGAGTTCTGCACTCTGCTGCTCCTTTTTCTGGAGAGTGAAACCTAGCTCTCAGCAGCCTTAATTTCAGCTCTCTCCACAAGGACGGAGGGGGAAGGTACTGCTG
The DNA here is from genome assembly GCA_021461705.1 of Cryptotis parvus. Taxonomy (NCBI): domain Eukaryota; kingdom Metazoa; phylum Chordata; class Mammalia; order Eulipotyphla; family Soricidae; genus Cryptotis; species Cryptotis parvus. The sequence goes on along the minus strand of JAJIBD010025855.1, from coordinate 90,734 downwards.
AGGCAGAAGATGAATGAACAAGAAGTACAGGGTACCTTCTTGGAATAAACCTAGAATCTGTGGGCACTTGGGTTATGACCTGAAATTCAGGCTGTGGGGTTGGCTGTGCAACTCACCTGCATTCCAGCATCTTCTTCAGCTTCTTTGTTGCTAGAAAAACAATGTCCTACAAAGAACATCCATTTTTTGGCTTGACATAGGGGTAAGCTTTACAGTCAGTTATCTTCCACTCTCCCTCTCTCTCCCACGAGGAAACAAACCCAAACTATCACTGACTGCACATATTTCCATGGTGCAAACCCTATGCTTAAGCTTTCACATATTTTCTTTCACTGAGTCCTCAAAGTTGTCCTATTTTAAAGGACGTAGTAGAAGTAGTAGTAGTCATAGTAGTCGTAGTAATAACTTTTAGATAGAGAAATAATCATACTTAGGAAACTGATGTAATTTTCCCTAGACTCCATCACTTACATCAGTTAGCTGTAAGGCCTCTGGCAACATGCTTAGCCTCATTGTGCAACTTTTTCTCATCTCTAATACAGTTGCACCCACACGGTAATGGGACCCAGCTCTCAGTTTGCTTTAAGGGTTATAGGAAGTTCTCATGAACTGGTTTCTTCCCATAGTGCTTAGAAGATAAGAAAACCTCAGTCATGGTCACCAGGTCTCCCAGATAAAAGCCTTACTCATGTCATTTTCTGGACAAATATTTAGATATCTTCTAGAAGCCAAAGGTTTAGCAAGAACAACAAAAATAATAATAAGCAACAACATATAGAGTGAGCCCATGGGGGGCCAACTCTTGGGCATTAGACCCATTTGTCACTAAATTTAAGTTCCAGTTTTGACATCACACACATGAAAACAGAAGTGGACAAAAGAATAAAGAGACCAGAGACTAGAGGGACAGCATAGGAGTTAAGGTGTTTTCTCTTTGCAATGGCCAACTATAGTTTAATCCTCTACACTGCATCTGATTCCCTGAGCACTGTACAGTCACGAATAAGCCCTGGGCACTCCCAGCAGGTGCCTTAGGTCACTACCCACGCCCGACACACACACACACACACACACACACACACACATACTAAAAAAGTACAGAGGCTCCAAATTTTAGTTTTAGATCTGTACTTTCCTCCAGGGAGGAATGATAACTGGCAGTTGGTCCTAACATAATTTTCCCTTAACCAAAATACTTCCAAATATCATAACACTTCCAAAGCAAGGTGGAAGGGAATAGCAAGGGAAAAGCAAGGTGTTGCTTTGTGGTGCTTGATTCCAGCCTCTACAAAGCAAGTAGATGAGAAGAATTAAAAGCCTGAAATCAAGATAGAGAATCGCATCATGATGCATAAAACAAGCAAATTCAATTCTTCCTCCCTTCTATGTTCTTCCGCTTTCATTTCCACTTACTGATGGGAAACACATCTCTGCTGCCCCAGACCCCTTATCCTTCACCTAATTAGCATTCTGCGTGGATGCCGCTCACAAGGAAAATCATCCTGCAACTTCTGTCATTCTGATTATGCTGAAGCAGCAGAGGGTTTGCAGTAACTGCCTCTGACAAGCATTATGATATCTAGTAATTACCGTTCTCTGGGGTAGGTTGGAACAAAACAGGCTTGGTTATTGCCGCTGATCTTTCAACCTCAACTGTTAGACTTTTGACCTGCAACCACCAACTAACAGGATCTGCCAACTCCCTTTGGGGTCCTTCTCTGCGTTTGTTTTTACTTAAAAAGGAAAAAAAATCCATTGAAAAATGACCCTTGCCAGTTCATTCTTTGCGCCTGTGTTGTATATTCCAAATTCTTTTCTTAATATCTTGGAGCAATCAAATAGTCGTAGTATAGATGCTGAATGGGTATTTTATATGTCAAACTCAGAAATTTAGTTCTTTAACTATATGGCTCTATTCTCTATCTGTAAACTTTATTCTTGACTCTAAATAAGATTCCACAGGTGGTGTTCACAGTGATTCTCAGAGCAGCTGATATTTAATGAGCTTTATCACATGCCCAGCACACTGAGAAGCAGTTTTATTTTAACAGGGTTCTCTCTGATTGATTCTCTCTTTTTTTCTGGGTTACACCCAGCGATGCTCAGAGGTTACTCCTGATTTTGCACTCAGGAATTACTCCTGATGGTGCTTAGGGGACCATATGGGATACCAGGGATGAAACCCAGGTTGGCCACTGCAAGGCAAAAATCCTACTGATGTAGGCAGGCAGACAGGGGGTCCCCAAGGCAATGAAGTTTTGCCCTAAGGCTGTCCAGAGTCGCCTGTTTGGAAACTGGAACCAAGAATTGATAAAACCATCAACAATAAGCCCTGAGGAAGTTGGATAATGTTCTCAGTTCAGCCCTTCACTCCACTAACCTGCTAGACCCAGCTTGAAGAAGATTCCAGAACACTCCAGCCCAAGAGGATAAAAACCCATTTGGAAATCAGTCAGGGCTCTCTGCATTTCGAGCAGCCTGTTCTCCCCTGAGCGTGTTACTCTCACTTTCCTGCCTCCTTCTCTGCCCTAAAACCTCCATAATAAAATCTCTTACTTCACTGCTCATCTACTCCTGAAAATTCTTTTCTGCAAGGAAGACAAGAACTCTAAGAAAACCCTGGATAAGGCCTAGGACAGACTTTCCTTTCCTGCAAAGAGCAATTCCTCGCTCTAGCCTGAGTCCGTGGCTCCCTGAGAAATCTCAGGTGGTGGGGATCAAACTCAGTTCCTAGAGATCAAGTGGACATCAGGTGTGGCTTGAAAGCCATCTTGTGAGGTTGGTATGGCTCAGGCCCACGCCATGCAGGGGCCCATGGAAGACTTTATAGTCCTTAGCCTGCCCAGCGGGTCCCAGATGGCAGAGGTGACTGGGGGAGAAAGTGACCATCTCTCTCCCAGTCCCACCTCACATAAACCACCGATGGGGCCCACCTCCATCACTACCCACTGGACTATCGACCCCTTGATTTATTCTCATAGAAACTAGCCTATTAGTTTCAGTGGCTTTATCATATTTTCAGGCTCTAGCTTAAGGGTAAATAAAATTCTACATAAGTATGACTAGACACTGTTACAACCTGTGATACTGTGATTTACAAGAACAAACATACATACACACATATGTATATGGTAATTACATATTTGGTAATTCTGAGTACTAAGCGTATTTCTCATATATGTTTAGTCTTCACCCACAGCTCCAGTCTCACAGTTCTCATCCAGTCTCAGAATTTCCTGAGGGACTCTACAGAGCAGCAAATGTGTCTTTTATTATGCTAATGAAGCTTTGACTCAGAGTGGGGCTGGTTGCCAGGAGAAAAGTTCCTGCATAATGGGTTGGACTTTCCAGCCACACCCCCAGACCTCCCAGGAAAGGAGAGGAGCCGGAGGCTGGATTCAGTAGTCAAAGGTCAGTGATTAATCAATTATCCCTTTGTGATGAAGCCTCCACAGAAGGGTGGCCTTGGAGCTTTTCCATGTTCCTGAACTTATGGAAATTTAGGAGACTGGTACGTGCAAGCTCTTTCCCCAGCCATTGCCAGTACATCACTTCCAACTAGTTATTCCAGAATGACAGCCTTTGTGATAAGTACATGATATACTGAATAAACAGATTTCCTGAGTTCTGGGAACTGTTCTGGCAAGTTAATTTAACCAAGTTTAATTTAAGGGGGTTCAAGGGACCTCTGATCCAGAGCTAGTCTGTCAGGAGCACAGATAACAGCCAGCACTTACGTCTGTTCTGAAACTAGGAAGGTGATCTTGGAGACTGCTACACAGCCTGATGCTAGCTCCAGTGAAGAATGTCAGAACTCAGCAGGACTAAGATTAATTCTTGGACACTCTCTGGCATCTAGAGAACTGGTGTATGTGTATGGACTCCCTCCACTTTATTCACATACACTCAAAAGTGGTTTCATGCAGATGGTCTTAAACCTTCCTTATTTGCTTTACCTGAACAGCTTTAAAAATTCCTGATAGACAGGGAGATCATATAGTAGTTAGCAAACAGACAGTCTAGAACCAAGTTTGATCCTTGGCACCACAGGGGTTCCCCAAGTATAACTGCATACAGACCTAGAGGCCCCCAAACATTGCTACACATGGCCTTAGAGGCCCCAGGCACTGCTGTGTGTCTCAGGTAATGCCAACTCCATAGGGCCTGAGCAGCACCACATCCTTAGGCTCTGGCATTGAACCACTGATATAATGGGCCAAGAATCACTGTTAGAGCCACCAAGCCTCCTGGGTGCCACTTGGGTACCCCTCTACAAAAAAAAAATTAATGTTTTACTAAAAACACAGTAGCGGGTCAGACAATGACCATGACAATGATATCAGAGACATTTCTCAGAGGGGTTCAGGCTTCAGTGTTTTAAATTTGTTCATGTGATTCCAGTATGTGGCCAAATCTGAGAACCATTGGTCTAACTGAGGCATGCAAGTAGGTGGGGAAAGGCCCCCATGGCAATGAAATTCCTAGAAAGTAATAAAACAAAAAAAACCATAAGGCTATCAGGACTTACCTTATGGACATAGGAATTAAGGCCTGATAAGACCTTTCCTTGGAGCCAAGACAGACCAGAGAAGCCTGTACCCCCACCAAGAGAAGCTCCAGCAGGAAAAAAGTTCAAGAAAAGAAATGTCAAAGAAAACCAACTGTTAATTCCAGCTCTACCTCTTGGCAATCTCCCTAGCAATGGAGTCTTATCTAGATTGAAAGCCTCACGTGGGGCAGCTTGGGAGAAACCCTATAAAAGCCAACTTGAACAAAGGAAGGGGACACATATGCTGCCTGAGCCCAGCTGCTGCTTGTGTCCATGTGTTGTGGCCAAGCACATGTGTCTCCCCTATTGAGATGTGGACTTTCATACTTTCATAGCTAATGCTGGGGTGTGTACTGGGGCTCTCTCTTGCCTTTGGGGGGGGGAGCCCTCATTCTCTCTTGAACACCTCTCTCTTTTTCTCCCCTTTCTTTCTCCCTCTCTCTCTCTTTTTTCCCTCTCTCTTTCTCCTTCTCTTTCTGTCTGTCTCTTCCCCTTCTAGTCCCCCTTCTTCAAAACCTCCAAATAAAATCTGCTTTTATTTCACTGCTTGTCTCATCCTGAAATTATTTTCTAGGAGAAGGTAAGGACCCAAAAGGCTACCACTGACTTTCCTTTCCTGAAAAAAAGCAGTTCCTCCCTCTAGGCTGAGTCCATGCCTCTCCAAGGAATCAGGTAGTGGGGATTAGCTTCCATGCCTAACAGAACAAGTGGGCATCAAGCATGGCTTGATGCTACCTAGTAGGGCTGGTGAGAATTGCGGTCCATGACATTCAGGGTCTCATCACAGACTTTATCAGTCCCAGACTTCCCAGTTAGTCCGGGGTGGCAGAGGTAGATCAGGAAAAGTGGCTGTTTCTTTCCTCTCCACTTCACTTACGTCACCCCAGGGGTCCACCATCATCATAACAAACCCATTTAACCTATATTGAGCAAGCCAAGACCATGAGCAGAACCTGGTTTGTTCTTGCCAAACCTGGCATTCAGAGATCTTCCTTCTGACCCCCACCATCTTAGCTTGAACTCCTTATGCAGCAGGTGGAATCTCAATAGATATAATACTTTTCAAACCGAGTTACAGGAAATCCTAGACTGCTTCAGAGTTCTTGCATTACAATGACCTTTATCAGTGAGCTTATGCCTTTTCTCTATATCTGAATTAAAAATCTCTAAAGGCTGGAAAATTAGGCTCACTGTTCAATATCTTTTGTCGAGCATTGAGTTTACTCTATACATACTTACTGATTTATTTCTACCTTTTTAAATAATAACCACATTATTGCCTAAATGGTTGAAGAAAGCATCTCTAAACAGTCCAATCCTTACTATTTCCTGTTCTTAAAGAACCTCTAAAGATCTTGACCATACTCAAAGCCAAACTGCACATCAGAATTGTAGCTTAGTTGTTTCGATAATTATTGTCCCAAACTACCTGGTGTTCTTTATTTAGCCAAAGGACCAGACACCCATTCCTTCTTAAATATCTAATAATGATATTTTAAGAAGAATTAGAAAGAATGACAAATTTATGGGCATTCATCCCCAATGTTTTTACATTTTACAATAAATTATCAGTTTATGTGTCACTAATAATATATTCACAATGATCTAGAAACCTCAAATGAGTTTATTAATGCTGTGGCTTATATTTTTAGTAAACAGCACTTTGTGGCATAATAAAATTAACTTCCTGAGTCGAAGAAGAAAGTTGATTTGAATCACTGTACACTGTGGTGGCCTTGACAGCAGGTCAGACAGCAGCACGAAAGGTGGCTGCTCCGTATTTGGGATCTGATACAGGACATATTGAAAAAGGTTTTTTCCATTATTTTGACTTAAATCAGGAATGCAGTTTAGTGCTTTTCCTGCTCAAGATAAGCATATTATACTTGCGTAATTGTATACAGATGCTTTACAGATACTAACCCTTATAAAAGTTCATAGCAACGAAACTAGATGACCAGAGATTTAATGCTTCCCCATACCTGAACAACAGAAAGAAGTTCCGTGACATGCAAAAAAAAAAAATCTTAGCAAGTTCATTAATCTTTTGTTCTTTCTATTAAAGTAGATTTGCATAGTAGGACTATCATAGAAAATAGTGATGATACAAACTGGATTTTTTGTATAATTATTTGAGCTGATTTGATTCTCCTCCAGGTTTAGTGGCAATTTGCGTCTGCTTCCTTTAATATGCACAGGTGACAACTCATAATACCAATACAGGATAGTACGTGACTAAAATGAAACAAGTTCTACAGAGGTTCAGCTAAGCAATATAAAAATGACATCTGTTGGTGCGAGAAGGAAATAATATGGTGGAAGATTTTAATAATGAATAAATAATGGTACTTATATGTGGTATATTATCTGTACATGCAAGAAAGACATCTGAAGTATGCAAAGAAACTGAAAAAAATAGTATGGGACAGTTTTTTATTTGTACTTCCAAACACTGAACCTTCAATATCAGGCTTAGAGATGCTATGAGAAAACATCAGAGGCCACAGCACTAGCTCAAAGGGCTGGAGGACCTGGTTTGCATGTGGGAGCCCTGGATTCAATCTCTAGGTTCCACAAGCTCCCTCAAACACCAGTGAGCAACTCTTGAATCACCCCAGAGTACCACAATAGGAGTGGTCCAAAACACACACACACACACACACACACACACACTCACTCATCTTGATCACTTGATCACTTGATCACTTGAATCCCGTTATTCATCGATTTGCTCAGGCAGGCGCCAGTAACATTTCCATTGGACCCTATCATGTGCCAATGTAGCCCATGGCATCTGGTTGATTCAGGAATATGAAGAGCCTCAAACCGTTCCTTCAGGGTCTTGACAAGGAAGTCTGACCATCTTGTAGGTGGGCGGCCACGTAATCTTTTCATCCCGTGGGATCCAGTCAGCAACAGCTTTAGTCCAGCAGTTGTCTCCAAATCACATTACATGTCCAGCCCATCTGATTTTCGATGCCTTGGCAAACGAGACAGCATCCCTGATTCTGGAATAGCGATGGAGGTCAGAACTCCGGATTCCTTCTCTCACTTGAGTGAGGTGTGATATTCCAAGCATAGATCTTTCGATTCCTCTCTGGGAGACCTGAATAACATTCTCATCCTGCTTTCATAGGGCCCAGGTCTCTGAGGCGTATGTTAATGCAGGGAGAATGTGGAGTCAAAGAGATGTGCCCAGAGCCAGAGGTTCTTTGTCCTTTTAGCTATTTCTTCGATGCCTTTGAAGGCACTCCATGCCGCTCTCTTCTTCCTGCGCAGCTCAGGTTTTAGGTTGTTCATCATGTTGATTTCTCGACCTAGGTACACATAACTGCTACATTCAGAGATGTTTGTTCCATTGAGAGTGAATGGGCCCCATTCACTCACTCACACACTATGAATCTCATAGTGTACATCAGGAAAATAGAGACACTGAAAAGTTCTGCAATAAAGAAACCTGTTTACTTGGCTTTTAACTCACTCTTATAAAGGTATTTGCCCATGAAGCCATTTCCTTGAACTGGATATCTATTAAATTTTGTTGCACTTGCATAGCTTTAAGGAAATCCTGCAATAGAAACAGAGGAAACTGGGAAGTGCAGGTACAGGACAAGAGAGTCAATGCTGGAAGCTTTGCACAGCACCCACCAATCACAGAAACACTTGGGTTTTCCACCAGAGTAGGAGATGTCAATGACTAATTCTTGAGAGGCAGAAAAGGGCAATTAAAATGTTGAGTCCATTAAATAGAGTCTTAATGGGTCAGCTAGCATTCCTCTTCATAAAAGTCAAGTTCCAGAGATACAGCTGCTTGGATACAGAGTCTTCTTTAGCATGAAAATCTGTAAAAATGCTTTTGACCTACTTTCATTTGCACAACGTAGATAACTCCAAACTGCATGGCTATAGATTAGCATGGAATATAAAATACTAATTTCTTAAATAAACAGTAATAGAGCCAATCCCAGGGAGAGTGAGGTGGGCTTGGGAAGCACAGGTCTCTTCACTCTCCCTTTGCTCCTCCTCTCCAAGATGCCACCCCAAATATTTCAGGGCTTTAGGGTGCTATTTCCCTGGCATAGCAAACTTTATAAGCCCTTTATTGCCAGATGCGTTATTCCTCCTAGGGACACAAGCATGTTGAACAAGATATGGCAATGTTTAACACAAATTACTTAACACAATTGCTCTAGAGGGAAGCTGAGGTGTGGATAAGAGGTACTGGAGATTCCTACTCTTGAATTCTGATCAAAGTAGCCATTGGCATCACCTGCTACCAATACAAAGACTCATAGACATGGAATATATTTTGGTTGTCATTTTATTCTTAAAATCATCCATGGTATGATATTCATTTTCATTGAGAAGAAAATTGAAATTCAGAGTATAAAATCCTTTTTTTAAAAATCCCTTGGTAGTGTGCCACAAAGCTAGATTTGGGCTCAGAACTTAGTCACTATGTTGTACATCCATGTGGCTTGACCACCTTAAAGAAATTGTATTTCAGAAAAAAAACCTACATTATTTTGAGTTGCCAAGTTGTCCCTGGAGAGAACACCTAGACCCACAGACCTGATAATTTTCATGCATAGAATTTATATTTTTGAACTTGTTGTTGGAGTGTGTGGTGTGTGTGGTGGGGGGGGGGTGCTGGGAATAGAATCCATGTCTCCTGCATGTAAAGCATGCACTTGCCACTAAGCCACATCCACACCCACAGCCCATAGAGCTATACTCATTACCAAGTAGATTTGGCATCTTGTTCTTCAATTAAAAGTGACAATAATCCATATAAGTGCCCAGTTATGATTTTTTAAAAGAGCAGTATATTTTATATATTTTCACAGTTTTAGGTATCAGAACAACTGCTAAGATAGTACAGAGTTTCTCTGTAAACACTGCTTGATTTTCCCTGCTAGCTATATTTATCACAGCTAAGGAAACAAGACTGAGACCTGATGCTGAGGATGGAACCTGGATGTCTACATGCAAAGCAAGTGCCCTCCCTGCTGTACTATCCCTCTGGCCCCATCACTTGCATGACTGTCATCATTGATGTACTAGCCCTGTGGCTTCTAGTTAACCACTCCATACATTAGTTACTCATTCCACACTGTGCCAGCCTTGCCAGGCCCTGGGACCTGAGACTCAAGAGTGTACACTACAGACAAAGGCACTGATCTCACAGAGTTAACGTTCCACAGGGATGTGGGTAAACAGAAAAGTGTCAAGTGTGGTAACACTATTAAGAAGATGTGGAATGAATAAAGTGTCCATCCAACTTCTACTCAAATGTCTCTTGATCAGCGAGGCCTTCTGAACACCCACTACCACTACCACCACATTCCACAGCCCATTACATTTTCCTTCCAGCACTATCAATGGGTTCGTCATGTTGAGCAGAACTGCTGTTCTCTGCCCCTCCCCATTACATGACAGTTCCCTGGGGACGGGTCAAGCCTCTCTCTTCATCTAAGCATTTTATTGAGTTAGCATCCAGTGAGGATCAGATGAACTCCAAAGCAAAAGATGGGCATGAGATTCTGCAAATAGGGCCATGAACTGCAGCAGGGATTTGTGCCCTCGTTGCATAATTTGAAATTGTCTTGTCTGCATCAAAATACACACATTTTATGTTCTACATCTGCATTTAATAAAGTAAGCAATTCAATACTAGAAAAAAAGACAAACAAATGCACTTACACACACTGAATGAAAAGGGCAGACCATCAAGGCACAGAGAAATTGAGAAATAAGTTCAACATAGGGTGAGGTTAGAGAATGTATAAATATGGAATTTCTTTTCTTTTTTTTTTAATTAGTTTTTACTAGAAACAAAATCTTTCATTCACCACTTGGTGACATGTTTCCCTTTGGGTTTAAAAACCTACCTAAGAGAGAGACAGGGCGGTTCAAAGGGCTGGATCACATACTTTGTATGTGGGAGCCCTGGGTTCATTCCCTGGCACCACATGGTCCCTCATACACTGCTGAGGAACAACCCCTACACACCATGCTTAGGAGTAGCCTCTAAATGCTTCCAGATGTATCACCTTCCTAAAGAGCCTTTACCAGTAAAATTAAATCACCGAATAACATCCCTGTTAATATTAAAAATGATAATAAGCATTGCAATACTTACTGCACAATGCAGCTCCTGATAATCCTACAGTAAGTGGTATTGACATAAGAATTATGATAACCAATATATTCTCACTCATTCTACCACTCATTTTGTTAAATCACTGTGGTTGTTAACTCATTTAATGTTCATAGTAATGTTGCCAACCAGATGCCACAATTACCTCCCTATGGCTTAAAACCATGAACTCTAGAGATCCCATAATTTCTCCAAGAGCATGAAGCCAGCAATTGGCAGATCCAATTTGGAACATTTTGAATATCCAACTCAGTAGCCGACCTCTTCATGTCATACAGACACACTGCATACATGCATCATAACACAGAATTACAGACATTAAGAGATAGGTGTTTACACAGCTAAGGCCACCCCAACAATGCCACATTCCACAAAATATGCCAGTCCTTGGATAATGAATGAGGCACTGTACAAAGCCTGCTTGAGCACACAATGCCTTGAGGAAACATGCGGTGACTATGGCACTGCTCCCTGAGTTCTTCCAAATACCTCCCACCTCACCTGGTGCCACCTCTCCATTCACCGTCCAGCTACCTATGCACACAGAAAGGAACAGGACAAATATGCCTCCACAACCATGAAACCTTGAAACCTATGCTCTTGCCTCTGACTAAACCATATACTACTAACTCTAATGCCCGTGAAGCCATTCAGTCATCCACAAATGTTTATAGAAACCGCTCAGACATACTTTACACTGAAAAATATAAAGGTAAACAAACTGGACAAAAATCCATTTCAGCACCAAAGCAGCATTCTAACAGCATCTACGAGCATTCTTCTAGCACGACGACACATTATTTATGTTTGTGAGCTCTGATTCACAAGGCTGGTCCAGAACAGAGCCTGTCTCTCTAGCAGATGTTCAGAGTATTTGATAAATCAAGCAGCATGTCAACTAATAAATTGACTTAGATTTTTCAAGAGTTTGAGCAATCATCTCTTGGACGGGCTCCTTATAGCCACCCTGTAAATTAGGAACAAGTAGCAGTTCCCCTGCCCTACAGAGAGTGGATCTATGATTTCATTCTGTGAGCTAACAGAAGAAAGACCAGATAGATACGAGTTTCTAATTCTTAAGAAATTCTTCTACTGAACCAAGGTAAAGCACTAGATTTCACCAAATAGAAATCCTTATAAACACCCAGATATTGACAGCTATGACCTCTGAGTTGTTCATTTCCTAGAGACCCAAGCCCCTGACCACTGAGCATTCTGAGTGGTGACATCACATGAAACCACTAACCACAGGTCCTGTCTTCTATGTGGGCAGAGTATGTATTTTTTGTAAGCTACAGCCTGTGGCCAACACACTCCGGCAGAACCCCAAAATGGAGTCTATCCAAGTCACCATGTGTCCCCACCACCATCTATCATGTTTATCAGAGCTGGATATCTTTTGGCAACAGATTCAATTTATGTGCTTAAAAAAAGCTTGTAAATGGAAACTTTAGGGCATTTAATTAATCTTTATGTATTTTGTCCTAAGAAATAACAGAGAACATGTTTACAGCTCACTGAAATGAATTAGCCTTTATAACTGCAAACTATAAATGCAAAGACGCATATACATCTACATATACAAAATCCTGCTGAAATAAAATGTCAAACCTAGAAGATTTGGCAAGGTAAAAAGAATTTTATAAGACCTCAGAGATAACATGTGGCTTCAATAATCTCTCAAACAAGCGTAATTCCATTCTTTTATCTGCTTTAAGGGCCACTCCCAGCAATGTCTGGGCCCACATTGTCTTGGCCTGATGGTTCAGTGTTCAGGCCAACGATGTTGAGCATTTGGGCCTGGCAGAGCTCTGTGCCTATGCGTGGTCACACCCAGCAGTGCTAGCGGAGACACGCTGTGCCACAGATCAAAACCAGGGTCTCTTACACACCCGGCATGTGGCTCCACCACTTGGAGTTCTCTCCCAAGCCCTTGTATTGCAATTCTTGAGCTGTAAGTATAACATGCTTAATGAAGCTCAGCATTTCAACCTGTCTCCCACAGAGTCCAGCAGTCTGCCTTTAGAATCTCCTAGGTCTGACTGTGGCTCAGAAATTATTTACATGCTAAGATGAGCCTTTCATTCATATATCACAGAATAGACTCTTCAAAATTATCTACAGAAATTACAATAGCTTTTCAGAAATTAATGACCCTCATAATTTACCAATTTAACATGTATTCGCTTAGATAACGCTTATGAGAGGTGGAAACATTTTCTGGATGAGAAAGGTAAATTGAGGTCTCAATTTGAGCTGTGATACAAAATCTTCCATAGACAGGTTTAAGCCACAGATAACTCTTTCTCACAGTGCTGAAGACTAAAGTCCAAAACCAAAAGTGCCAACACATTGAGTATAGGATGAAAGCCTCACTCATAGTTGATTGATGGTCACCCTTGCATAGAAGAGTAAGAGGAGAGAGGGAGAGAGAATACATGTTCTGGTCTCGAAAAGCACTAATCTGACAGCACTAATCTAAACCTAACCACCTCCCCAAAGTTCTACCCCATAGACACTATCACATCCAGGGGTATTGGACTTTAACATATGAATTAGGTGTGAAGGTACCAGGTTGGTGTAGAAACCATTAGTCAACAGCTTTCAAGGAGGAGAATTTTAAAGACACTTGACATTTCACCTTTTGGAAAGTCCAAATAAGAAGTCAAGAAATGCTCCACTGGAGTCAGAGGCTAGGTAAGACAGAAAGCGGAACAGTGTACTAACAATTGTCGAGGGTAATAATGCCAACATAGAACTGAGCATTATAGAGGCAAAAAGATACACATGACAACCCTTTAATGTATGTTCTGTAATCCATAGTCTGGAGGGGAAGGAAAAGAGAAAGAGAGAGAAAGGGAAAGAAATAAAGAACCTGCCATGGAGGAGGGCTGAGGGAGGAGGGAGTGAACCGGGGGGCGTTGGTGGTGGGAGATGGGCACTGTTGGCGGGATGAGTGCTGGAACACTGTATGACCAAAACTCAAATATGAACTTTTTAATTGTATATCTTTGTAATTTTAAAAATAAAAAAAATTTAAAAAAAATAAATAAAATAAAATAAAATTCAAAAAAAAAATTAAAAAAAATTAAAAAAGATATAAGGAAGAAGAGAATGCCAACAGGAAAATTCAACTGTCCCAATTTTTTTTCATTGGGCAGATAATAACACAATTCCCATTTTCTCATTTGCATTCTCTTCAGAGAGGTATTAGGAATGTCGACACTTTGTTAGATACTAGCTGAACTTTGCTGTCATATTGCTAAACACATTAAGCCACTTTCAGGCTTTCCTCCAAAAAGATAAAGGGGAGTCATAGATGAGGGGCCCATTTGACATAAAAAGGACCTAATTAAATATTAGAACATCCGGGGGAAGAAATGCTCCACTGGTTAGAATGGAGGGGAAATGAAATCTGTTATATCTTTCCTATAGTCAAAGATACCACTGCCATTCAAACTCATGTTTATTTTAGGATCATGCTAGGGATACTAACAAGTTTCAAGCATCTTAAACTGTAAACAAAAGAAACAAGTTATAGACATCCCTAATAAGTACTCTCATTTTGTTGTTACTATTGCAATTGTTTAAAATACAACTTATCTGCTTGCCATACAGGTAGGTAGGGGCTGGGGAGAGGGAAACTGGGGACATTGTTGGTGGGAAAAGTGCATTGGTGGAGGGATGGGTGAAAGAACACTGACTGAAACCCAATCATGAACAGCCTCATAACTGTCTATCTCCCGGTGAGATAATAAAATTAAATATCACTGTATCACTGTCTGTGATAAAATTAAATAAATAAATAAAAATACAACTTACCTTTGGCAAAGTCTTCTACTTGCATGCTATGCATGTTTGAGGTCTCTTTCCCCAGAGGCATTTAGGAGTAGCAATGGAGAAAGATAACTGGTTAGCTCAGATGAGAAGGGGAATGGGTCTATATAATCCACAGTACTGAAATCCACAGTCCTCTTTGGACTCAAGTGCTCTGAATGTGAGATAATGAAATGGGGCCGGAGAGGGTAGCGTCAGTGCACTGGAGCAAGAGCATGACAGGCAAGTATGGGGGGGCTGGCATTTCATAAGGAGATGGCTGCCACGTGAGCAAAACCAAGTCTGAAAAAATGTACAGGAATGAGTAACTTCATAAAAGCTTCAGAATTCCATCTCTTTTCCCTAACTTTCAAATCCTGCACATAACATCCACACAGGCCTTCCAAAGATGAAGCAAAATAAAATCATCTCTCATGGGATAGAGGCTCACATGCAGTAGCAAATTGAGTCTTCTCAGCCTCGCTGACCCAAAGCAATGTTCCTTATTTTGCCACAGAACCTAGAGGAAATTCTACATGGTGGGAGTCATATGGGGCCCCGGGGGTATTCAAAACACACATCTGCAACTGGCTTCCCCAATGGTCTCAGGCCTGCCTTGAGAGCAAACATGAGCTCAAGAAGCAAAGTGTGTAGCTGAGAACCATGGTCTTCTATCTACAGAGCTCCAGCTTGTCTAGAACACAGTCCCAATAAGTAAAAAAGAGCAGGAAGCAGAGAAATAAAATGATCATTTAATAATGAACATTTTAAAACTACACAGCACAATATCTACAATAAAAGCTTACTAGATGGATTCAGTAACAGAATGGAGAGATGATAGGGGCAAGAGCAAGTGGCCTTGAAGGCAAATCAGAGTCATCCCATCTGAAACATGAGAGCAAAGAAACAGGGGAAAATCAACAGAACTTCAGAGACCTTTGGGACAATGTAGAAACGTCACTGGAATTCTACTAAGAGGGAAGGAAGAAAAGATGCTGGAGAGCTCAGCTCGTGCTCTGCATACAGGAGACCTGTGCTCAATTCTGGCACCACTGAATCCTGGGAATAGGATCATACCTCAGGAAACAACCCCTGAGCATTCAGGTATGGCCCAAAATAGTAAAAACAATAAAGAAAAAATGAAGGAAAATAGATTTTAAAAAATAATAATAATTGCCAAATTTGGCCAAAGACGATATAAAGATTCAAGAAGCTCAGCTTAGGATAAACTCAAGATCAGTAGACAGAGCGAAATGGAATAACTGAAAACAAAATATAAAGATAAGAATCTCAAAGGCAGCTAGAGGAAAATTACATGCCACATACAATGATTTGAATAACCACAAATTCCTCATCAGCTCCAATGAATTTCTCATCAGAAACCATGGGGAACAGACAACAGTGAAACAGTATCTTTAAAATGCTAAAGGAAAGAAATTTAGCCCTGAATCTCAAGTCCTGTGAAATACCTTTCAAGGATAAAGGCAAAACTAAGAAATGTTCAAATGAAAGAAAACTAAAAGAATTTGTCACCAGCAGACCAGCTTTAGAAGAAAGGCCCAGAAATGTCTTCAAGCCAAAGATAAATGTTGTTATAGGAAACCTGCATCTTCAGGCAGGAGGGAAGAGCTGCTGAAATAAATGGGAAAAGCTCGTCAAAAGCAATAGGCTGCCTTTTCTATTCCTAAGCAGTCACTTTAAAATATGTATGAGTGTTTAAAGCAAAAGCGATAACATTGTCTGTTGGGGTTTTAGATACGTGAAAATTCAATACATATGACAAGGACAACATAAAGATCAGGAGGTAAAGGAACTGATAGGATTAGAAGAGTTCTACATTTTACAAGAAATGATACAATATTCACTCTCAGTGAACTGTGAAAGGTTAAGTGATTACTCTCAGAATTAGAAAATGCAGGAACAAGGGAATTAATGAATCAATGAGTAAAAAGACTTTTTTCTTCGAGGATTATCAATTTTTAATATGTTCATAGTATATATTCACAAAATCTTGCTGGGAAAAATGTCACAAATTTAAGAAGCTACTTTATATGATGCTAATTTAACAATCAGTGGCTTTCTATAAAAATTAACTCTAATACAGTTTTAAACTTTCACATTTCAAATGATTGCAAATAACTCTCACTAAAAGTAAACTACCCAGATAGAGGCTCAAAATTATGACTTATTCCTCAACAAAATACTCAATTCTGAAAATATAGTAAGTTTAATATATACACACAAATAAACTAGTCACAAAACATTCTTGTAATACAAAATAGAAGCTAAGTGATGAATAGAACTTCAGTTACAGCTCCCTAATCCTACCCGCTCATCATTACCATTTGAATTTTCTAGACCATACTGCATGAAGGCATACATACATGGATTTTGATCTCTGATCCCCAGCACCCATCCAGCAAAATACCTGCCTCATGGTAAGAGATAAATTTATGTTAAATTAAAGAATCTTTTTCAGGGAGGCTGTGAGCGTGAAGCGCCTTCTGTGAGAACTACTCTGCCTGGTGCCTCAATGCAGACACAAACTTGACAACTGCTGGCAGCAAGTTTACCCCACCTCCACTCACCTCTTCACTGTTCGCTCTCTCCACTCTCACCCAAGAGCTCCTTCACACCAGTCTGACTGCATGCATCAAATAACAATTTCGAACTTCTTCATCTAATAAGACCACTTGTATCACTTGTATCACTTGTCCTCCCATTGTTCATCGATTTTCTCGAGTGGGCACCAGTAACGTCTCCATTCGTTGGGAGCGAGGTTCATTATTGTTACTGTTTTTGGCATATCGAATACACCACGGGTAGCCTGCCAGGCTCTGCCATGGCTCTGGGTTCATCCCAGGGGGCCCAGTCTTTTGCTATGTCAGACCATCAACCATCCAGGGCCCATGAAGCAGAGGCCTGGGTGTAGACAAGCCTGCCACAGGGACACAAAAACGCAGGTCCATGTTCTTAAGCCTTGTCCCTGAAATAACCATTCCCATCCAAACATACTCATGTGTCCCAAATGAGAGCGGTGGGTTTTAATCAGCTATTTGTCTGCATCCTTTTTTCCCTCTTATATTGGTGTTTATTTTGTGCCTAGTTTATCCCAGGGTCCTAAGATCTTGCTGTAGCTGTTCCTTTCATACCTTTCAGGAATGATCTTTTCTTTCTCAGCAGGAATATCCCATGTGGTAGAGGGTACTGGCTTCCCCAATGACCTCAAATCCTAATGAGAATCCTGTAAGTTCTGAGGTTTATCTTGGGGGCTTTGTTTACCTGGATATGCTCAATCACTAGAATCCACATCTAAACACTAAGGCTTGGCATTTTTAAGCATGTGCAGCAAAAATTCAGCATTTTCTTGGGGGTCACCAACCCTGGGTCCAATCACACTGCTTGACCTGGATGCATTAAAATGATTCTATCATTTAAATGATGACCAGGGGAGTTTCAAGAGTCCCTTAAAGTGTATACCAGTATTGGCCCCTCTTGATCTGCATGGAATAGTTGGGTCAAGTGAATAGCAAACTATTTTGAAAGCACCTAAGCCTGTAGGAGGAAGACTTATTTATCACCTTCGTACAGGCCACAACAGTGTCAAAGATTTTGTAAATTTAGTGATATTTAATTCAATCATCATTTTAAAAATTGCAAAGTATCCTCTAAAAAGATAAAATTAGATAGTAATCACACACCTAATTAATGAAGGTTTACCAAAAACTTATTGGATATAAACAGTCAGAATTCAAACATGCTTATAATGCAAATATTGGTCTTGTCAAACAGACTACACTGGAAAAACAAAAAAAAGCTGCAACTAAGAATGGCCACCAAAGGGAAAAACTATATTTCTGATATTTTAGGTATCCCATTAGATGCAAGAGCTCAGTCTGAAAGTTGCTTGAAATTTCATTTAAAGAGAAGAATAGCAAACACAATTTTAGATTCAAAATGCACAGTTAGCATGATAAAAATGTCAAGAGCAAAAAATAGTTTTGAGGTTTTGGTATTTATTCTATTTGGTAAAGTATTTCCACTAGTAAGGAGAGTTTTAATAAGGATCTTAATTACCACCGTAATATCAGCATGCTTCAAGAGGAGTCCTATTCTGTCCAGCCCTGGGTATTATCAGAAAGTCACCAAGCTTTCCGGGGCTGCTGACAGCTATCAGACAAACACAAGGAGAGGCACTAATGATGCCTCAACACCAGAACACAGGAAAGGATCTACCCACGGATAGAGGGAGGAGATCGTTGGTTGAAAGCCAGCTAATATTCAATGCCTCCCTTGTGAGGGTAAAGGAGGACTGCAGTGCCAGTTAGGAATAAGAAAAAAAAACCATTCATTTGAAGAAAGGAAACTCAAAGGACACAAGTTTTGTTACCCAACCTATAGGGATCAAACAGGTACAATAAAGTTCTCGAGGCCAAGATCTATCTCCTTAGCACTTCTGAAATATCCACCGTTCTATACCCACTTATCCACAGAAAAGATGGTAGAGAAACCCCAGCTAAAGGAAAACAAGAGGAAGCCTATGGGATGCTGGTAAATGTCTGACTCCAGCCTCCCGATCAAGAAGTGGAGCCCTGAGGTAGTGCTTACTGATGTTAGGGCTTCAGTCCTCTACTCTAGCTAATTTCAAGCTACCAAGATGAAGGCACTGAACATGAAATTGAGGAGAGATAAGCGCAATTGGCTGCTGAGTGCTGGTATCCATCAGCTTATTCCAATAAACTGGAATAGGTTGCAAGGCAACAGGGAAGTTTTTCACATGCAGGGCACAGTGAGCTACAAGCTAATGCCAGTACTTTCTGGCTACATCAGGCACTGCAATGGTCCCCCCATAATCCTACCTAGAAAAGAAGATTTCATAATTAAGGATTTTGAGGAGCAGAGATTGGCCTGGGTTTTCTGGGCAGGTTCAATGCAGTGGCAAAAGCCCTTAGAAAGAAGAGGAGATTTGACCAGCAGAGGGGGAGATGACATCAGAAGCTAGGGTTGGAGTGTGTCACTATGGGTAGGAGCTGACAATTGTGGGAAATTGCTGGGGCCACATATGGCAGATGCTTCCTAGACCCTCAGGGGGACAGAGCTTTGCACACACTGTTACTTCAGCCCTGAAAAAATTGGGTTTAGACATCGCAGCTCTAGATGTACATGAAAGTACACTTGTATTACTGTAAGTTGGTTTATAGTCATTTTTTATAGCAGAGATGTCGGGGCACAGCAGAGCCTGGCAAGCTACCCGTGTCATATTTGACATGCCAAATACCAGTAACAATTATAGAACTCATTTCCATGACTTTATGGAATGGTTTGAGGCTCTTTATGTTCCTGGAGCAGGCAGATGTCCTTGGGCTATCTTTCATGTGACAGGACATATTGAGATGTTACTGGTGCCCGCTCGAGTAATCGATGATCTACGGGAAGTCAAGTGACCAACTGATTACAGCAGAATAGAAAAACTAACGCACAGATTAATTCCCCTGTCAGAGCCATGTAAAGAAAAAAGGAATATACCAAGATTGGCAACCAGTCAAAACTCTACAACAGAGGTTATAAAAAGAAGCTTTCACCTCGCCCTAGGAGGAAGAACCAGAGAGAAACTGGGGACTCTGGTGTTGAAATGTACATTAGTGAAGGGATGGCTGTTTGAACAGCTGCATGACTGAAACCAAATCATAAACAACTTGGTAGTTATGTATCTCACTGTAATTCAATTAAAAAATAAAATAATTTAAATAAAAACATAAAAGTTAGACAAAAAAAATCGCCTCACTCAAGGCAGAATCAGACTTAAAGACCAGGAGATTTCAC
Source organism: Cryptotis parvus (assembly GCA_021461705.1). Taxonomy (NCBI): domain Eukaryota; kingdom Metazoa; phylum Chordata; class Mammalia; order Eulipotyphla; family Soricidae; genus Cryptotis; species Cryptotis parvus. Next base: position 70,386 of record JAJIBD010025855.1, on the reverse strand, counting down.
TAACATACAGATATTTTTCAGATTTGTCTGGTGGTACTAGCACATCTGATCCACTGTCCCCTCATCCCACAGGACACTGATGGCTTTGGAGAGGTCCAGGTGCCCAGGCTATGTGCCAGTCTGGGCTGCCAAGCTCCCTTCCCTGGCCCACTTGCACATGTTGTGGTGGGTCCAGCAGCAGGGAGGAGATTGGAGACCCTATTTGAGACTGAGCTTGGCTGGTGCATAAAGAAAAGGATGTGAAGAGCAGCGGCACAGCATTGGGGATAGGTTAGCTTCACCCCCAGCCCCTTCCCCAGCACCTCATGATAGGAAGCCCCAGGGACAGGCATCAACACAGCCCTCCTCCATCTCTGCAGACTTCTGTTCGTTTTCTGTAGCTGCTGTGGTAACCAATGACCACAAATAATTGGGGTCTGCAAACAGCAGAAACTTTGTTTGAAATCAGAATGTGAGAAAGACCACAACCCCACAAAGTCTCTCAGGAGTCTAGATCCTCAATTCCCTTCTAGCTGCTGGGGGCTTCTTGAGCTCAGTGGTCTTCGTCTTCTCTTCTCCGGGGTCTAGACCTTTCTTTGGCTCTTGAATGTAAGAACACTTGTGGTGGTACGCAGAGCCCTAATCAACCCAAGATAATCTTCTCATCTTGAAGTCCTCAGGATACCATCAGTGGCCCTCTTGCTAATTAAGATGGCATGGACAAATGCTAGGATTTGGATTTGTCATCTTAGGGACACTGGTGGGGAGCAGGAGCCTATTCAGTGCCCTGAGACCGTGCCAGTCCCTTAGTCACTGGCTGCTCAGTCATCATAACCTGCTTCCCATTACATAAGAAACAAAGCCTGCCTTCCTCTAGCAACCAGGCTGCCTCTCTGGTCTCACCCACTCCAGACAATATCCTCCCTTCACCCTCCAGCCAGCCTGATTCTCCACCTCTCAGCACAGATGGAATCTCTGCTCCTGTAGAGGCCTCCCTGCTCCCAACCCAACACCACTACCTTCCTTTCCTTCCCTTTGCATTGCTCTTGTCACTACCAGTTCTACTGTGTTCTTATTTGTGATCTTACACCAAACAGCAATTCAAGAAGACAGGGAATATATCTGGGCTGTGCCCACAGTATCTTTAAAGTCCATGTGAAAAGTAAGAGTTAAATGAAAGGTTTCCCCATTTCGTGCCATTCTGTTGATTTCAAGTCCCGGTGGGGTACCGCTGTCTTCCACCTGGCTTAGTTTTGACAAAAACAAATAACAAATGCATTATTCCTGGGTTTCCTTCCAATGTGCTCAGTAAAAGCACTGATGTTCGAAAGCTTTCTACCCAGACAATTATATGGCTCTGCCTTCCAGCTGGAGTGCAAGCCATTACATATGCTTTCTTTGAAAGGCTCTTTCCTTTCCTAATTAGTTGATATTAATCCAGAAGTTCAATCGCTGGCCAGCACATTGATGCTCACAGTTCTCCCCCAATCTCTGCCCTCGGGAAAACAACTGGACAGCACAACCACCGCCCCCAATTTGAAAGGAAAGGAGACTTCAACGATCACACAGACCAGATATCGGGTTTTGTTCACTGTTTCATAAAGCGCACATGCATTTGAAATATTTTAAACACTCAAAAACAGTTTTTTTTTAATGACAGAAATGTGAGGGAAACATATTATTGCCAGAAGAATGGTATTAAAATACCTATTCATTTGGTATACAGAGATCTCACCATTAAAAGATTCTACCTCCTGGGTTGAAAATTGCTTCTCCAAAGGTGCTGTTATTGAGGAAGCGAGGAGCAAGTATAGTATATTCCGTATTTTATTGTAATATTGTACCTATAGTGGGAATCACATTTGCCTTACTTGCAGCAGACCCAGGTTTGATCCCCAGAATCCAATATGGTCCCCCAAGCCTGCCAAGGTAAACCCTAAGCACTGCGGGATATGGCACACAAACTGCAATAAATAAATATACCTCTCCTGCCTAAAGGTATCCAATAAAAAGACACTGGATGAGGGGTTGGAAGACAATAAGAGATCAAAGGAAGCCCTTATCTAGCTAACTCTCTTTTGCCCAGGCTGCCTCAACCAAATGTCTGGCAAAAGAGCAAAGGTTTTCAACCATGTGGCAATAGCTAAAGACCAAGGAAAGCTAACAGGACCGAGAGTCACTGAGGTCCAGCCCAAGAGAGGGCAAGTGACAGATTCCGAGCAGCAAACCCCAGCAAGGGGACAAGGTTGCAGGGTTCCAGTTGCAGATTTCAGACCTGGAACATACACACTGGTCAGAGAATGGTGTAGCGACAAATCTTAGCCATCATACAAGGGGACAGGTCAGAAACAGAGCCAGGGCATCATAATCTGGACCAAGCATGGAGGGACAGGAGAGGAAATGAAGAGGCGTGGGTGTTGCGGAGGGACCCAGACCGTCTACTTAGCATGTAGAATGGACTATTACTTCTGAAGCGTCTGAGTTTTGTATGTAAATATTTCATGCAATAATCAAGGACCCGGGAACTCAGGAACAAATCTACCATTGTGGTAACCACGTCAGAACTTCTTAAACAGTCCTGACTCCCTGACCCCCTTCCTACTATGGTCAGAAGGACGTGAGAGTGTGGGTACATGCACAGAGACACAACTCTTGAAAGGACTCCAGGACCCTCAAAAGGTGAGACCCTTCAAATATGGGGCCAACACAGGACTCCAAATTTTTATTTGGCAAGGGAAGAATATTAAAGTGTAAATGTGTGAGTTTATATATGTGACTTTGTGTGTAGACAGAAACATAAATATATTTAAACACATCCTAACATAGATGTATATCAGACCTACCCTTTACTATCATCATTTTATAAAAGATTAATGTTTCTTATAATTTTTATTTAAAGAACTGTGATTTACAAAGTTATTGACAGCTGATTTTAGGTATATATTTCAACACCACCAGTGTCAACCTTCCTCCACCAGTGTTTCCATGCTTCATCCTCCCAAACCCCCACCCCAAACCCCACCTGCCACCTTGAGAGTCACATTACCAAGTCTGGTGAGTGCAGCCTAGATCTCATGTTTTCAGGACTGTTGACTCTGTGCTATGGACATGCTGCTGTACCACGTCCCACCTCACCAGTATAACTAATGCCCTGACCCATGCTCTTCCATTACTTCCCTTTCCTATATTCCTCCTTCTTACTGATTTCTTTCCTTCTCTGCTCTCTCCTCCCTAAACTCTGGGATCAAGAGTTATCTAGGTACTTCACTTTACAACTAAAGAACATACTTTTAGTCGAAACGTAAGAGCAGGCACAGAATGAGAAAGTCGTGCCCATGAGTGAGGTACATTTCCATGGGTGAAGACCTCCCTGTATTCTTCTCATTTCCCTTTTGCTCAATCAGAGAAAATAAATTTCACACCCATAGGCACCATGTTTGGCCTTTACATGGGCGAGTGACAGATGAAAATGTATGTTGCCCTCGCTCTCCACCCACACAAACTCCATTCACTTGGAAAAGAGAGTATCACCCAGGCAAGACCTCTGGAAGGCAGTTAATATACAAGATAAATCATGGCTCCAAGAATCCAGAACTCAAGTCCGGTATACCTAAAACTATATGAATGGAGGTAGGGCAGGGCAGACAGTTTTCTTGCCCCATCAACCCAGGATCTGGCAGCAGCTAAGAGAGAGGACAGGGAGGAGACTGTGCAGGCGAGGACAGAGGAGGTTACAGCTGAGAGTGAAGTCACTTCTTAGGTGAAAATGGTTGGCAGAAGTCACACCTGAGGACCTCTCCTCTAGGGAACTTTATACAAAACTGTCTTCTCCCAATCCACAGAGTGGGAAAGGATATTCACCCAATACCCATCTGATAAGGGGTTAATATCCAGGATATATCAGGCACTGGTAGCACTTCACAAGAAAAAAAACAGCCAACCCCATCAAAAAAAACAAAAGGGGGGGGGGGGGGGGGGGGGGGGGGGGGGGGGGGGGGGGGGGGGGGGGTGGGAAAAAAAAAAAAAAATTAATTTTAAAAAAAAAAATTTTTAAAAAAAGTGGGGAGAAGAAATGAACAGAAGCTTCCAAAAAAGAAGAAATTTTGAATGGCCAAAAGGCATATGAAAAAGTGTTCTTCATCTTTAATCATCAGGGAGATGCAAATCAAAACAACAGTGAGGTACCATATTACACCACAGAGACTGGCACACATCCAAAACAGCAAGAACAACCGGTGCTGGCGTGGATGTGGGAAAAAAGGACGTTTCATCCACTGTTGGTGGGAGTGCCGAATGGTCCAGCCCTTTTTGGAAAACAATATGGGCATTCCTCCGAAAACTAGACATTGAGCTCCCATTTGATCCAGCAATAGCACTCCTGGGAATATACCTGAGAGACCGAAAAACACATAGCAGAAACACTATCCGTACTTCTTTATTCATCTCTGCGCTATTCACTATAGCTAGAATCTGGAAACAACCTAAATGCCCAAGAACAGAGGACTGGCTAAAGCAACTGTGGTTCATCTACACTATGGAATACTATGCAGCTGTCAGAAAAGATGAAATTATGAAATTTACCTACAAATGGATGGACATGGAGGCTATCATGCTGAGTGAAATTAGTCAGAAGGAAAAGGACAGATATAGAATGACTGCATTCATTAATAGGATATAAATAGATACCAGTGTTTTGCTAAATGTGGAAAATGGTAATGGCAGATTAAAACTCACCATTGAATATACGCGGGAGACTTAAGTGATAAACTCTATCTGCAGGGCTAGCCACAATGTGTAAAAGAAGAGAGAGAGAGAGATGCAGAGACAGAGAGAGAGACAGAGAGAGAAAGAGAGGAAACAGGGCTACCTGCTATTGAGGCAGCCTGGGGTGGGTGGGAGGGTGGGGTACATTGGTGGTGGAAATGGGGCACTGGTGGAGGGATGGGTGCTGGAATACTGTATTACCAAGAACCAATTATGAACACCTTTGTAACTGTATGTCTCACGGTGGTATAATAAAAAAAATTTTTTAAAAACTGTCTTTTCCCATCAAGCTGGTTGTAAAGACTCACAGAGGGCCTAGCTGCTGCCCCAACTCTTGGTGTCAGCCCGAAACCCATAGTGACTACTTATCACCAGTCATCAGAGACAGACAAACTCCTATGTCTTCAGTATGGCACCGCTGCTTCTAGACACTGGCATTGAATATGGATGAATCAGAGCTGCTTCTTCCAAGCTCAACTGGGCTCCCTGTTCACACCCTGGCATGATGCATGCCCACCTGGATAGGCACTGTTTAGAATGGGAATGCCAACCGCATTCCCTTCAGCTCTAGTGCAGCACCTGTGTGATTCCATTCACAGCCTCAGCAGAAGGTACTGCTTGTGGATGAAACTCAACTACTTCTCAAACACATCTGAGCCCACTAACCAGGTCCTGTCCTTCAGCTCCAGATTCTGTAGAGAATGAGGGTTGAGGTGCTCCTGCTGCTCTGTGTGGCTGAGGCACCAAACAGAACTGGCAGTGAGATCCCATATGTGTTTACTAGTCAAAATAAAGATTTGCAGAACACTGCTAAATGGCACCGGGAATTGCTAGCCACAGGCAGGATATTACTGCTGGATGCTTGAGGTAGAGTTAAATTATAAGTCTGATGAATTAACTTGGACAGTCTTCTGGAATATGAGAATTTTCCCCCCCAGGATAATTATCAAATGCCAGTTTTATTTCAGCCATCGTATTCAAGTCTTTATGAGGATTCATAAGGGGCTCCAAAGGCTCCCATTCCAATGAGGTTTGAAATTCAGGGACTAAGGAATCTCATCAAACTCTGCATCCCAGTATTTTCATTTGAAATGTCCAATCTCAGAGCATCCCCAGTCCAACAGCATTGCCTTGGGGGACTGAAAATGGCTCATTTCCAGGTATTTTTTTTTTGCAATATTCCACAACAAAATGGTTATGGAACTAACCTGTGGGTCTCTCCACACTGGTGCTAGAGAGGGACCCAGGCCCAAGGCATGAAAGCCTTAAGCCTTCTCTCTTCTCTGTTTCTACACCCCACCAATCCAAGTGGATGCTATGACATACAGATCACCTCAGTTTGCATCCATCTTTTACTTCTTTCCCAAAGTCTTCTGCCTCTACCCTGTGTCCCCTAGTCCACCTTTTCTACCATTTGGGGACACCTGTCAATCAGATGTTACTGTAGTTGTACCAGGTGTGGTATAAAACAAAACAGACGATTCTAAGTACATTCACTGCACTCAGAGCCTGAAGACAGCAAAACACCCTTAAGATTTACCAATGGGTCACAAGGAGCCCTTCAATCACCCCATCTCCTCCAAGCAGTACAAGGGAGCCAGCTCTGGGGAGGGCCATGCAAGTGTGGGGAGCACTGTAACAATCCCCAGCAGGCTCCAATGGAGCCATTCATTAATGAACAGTGGACTGAAAGCCAGGAAAACACTGAGGGAGCAACTGCTCCTGTGTGACTGATGTCCCTCACGGTGGGACAGGAGGAGGGCCTTTAATGGCCAACCCCAGGCTGGTAAATAGCTGCATTAAATATACTAATTAATACTTCCAGAGATGGCCTGAAGAAAAGTTTTATTATTTCTATTTAAATAATCCCATTAACAATGTTTCAAAAGAGTGAAAAATAAGGTTTTCGAAAAGCAAATGACCTGGCCATTTTCCTAAAGCGAAGGAAATGTGACCTAGTTTCAGTGCCCAAGAGCCATTTGTGGACGCATTTGTTAGCTCCTACCCCTCTCCCTGCCTCAATGAAGCAGGTCATCTGCAGGCCACACTAGTGACAGCGCCTCCTTTGCCCTTGGGTCATCCTGCAGGAGTGTTTCTCCCCAGTCAGAGGAAAGACTGTTTGTGGGAGCCATGAAAACACAAGCATGATACATTAGGAGGGGAAAAAACAAGCCCTAAGGTTGAGCTAATTGTGTGGCCCATCATCTCCTTGGTCTGGTAGAACATCCAATGTGGAGCGCAGTCTTTTCCCGAGCTCACTGCAGCCTAGAGTCCAAGGAGCATTCCCTTCCCTCCTCTACCACCAAGTTCAGGCAGTCATCTTCCTGCAGCTAGGAGATGACGATCATGACGATCGCTGGAGGCTTTTTCTACTGCGGAGGTTTAACAGGCAAGGTTCCTTGAGGTGTCTGGAGGATGCTTGGGCAAGGGAGAGGTGAAGGGGTCGAGACTTCTGTAGTAATCCCTACATACTTCCTACCCAAATAAACACATCTGCTTTCATTGGTGACTTTGCTTCCTTGCTCACCATGGTTTCACTTTTAAATAAACTGAATGCCTAAAATTCTAAAAGGTTAAGAAATGATTTGCATTTTAGAAATATAATTTTATCAAAACAAATTGTATCTTTAAATAACAGGTTCCTTTTCACTAATTAGGCATTAATTCAGAGATGACATGGTTGTGGGAATGAAGCTAATGACAGAAAATTAAAACTAGAGAACTGAGTCACTGTCAACTAACACTGCAGTTAAGAATACTAGACTGTGGGAGGGAAGCATTCTGTTGGAAAAAACACAAGTGGGTCAAGTTTCCCTTGCAAGTGTGAGGAAACATGAGGTACGAGGCAGATTAGGATGATTGCAGGAGGCTCCAGATGCTGCTCCTGGAAGGAATACAGCAGAGAGGTGCTGGGAGTCCAGAGGGCACAAGAGGTTTTAGAAAATTCTTTCTCACAATTGCAACTACATGTTCAGTTCAGCACATAGTACAATAGCCAGTACATGAAAATAGCCCAAATGTCCAATGATAGCAAGGTAGATAAAGAAAGTATGGCAAATATACACAATAGAATACTACACAGCTGTGAGAAAGATAAAATGAAGTATAACGTGGATGAAATGGAAGGTATCCTGTAAAGTGAAATAAGTGAAAGGGAGAAGAACAAACACCAGATGATCTCATTCATTTTGTGGAATAGAAAGAAAATCCCTACATTCAATTTCCTTTAAAAAAATTCCAAACCTTGGCCCTGGAGTACAAAATTGATCAGGCAGAGTGTGGCTGAAGGGAATGAAAAGTGACCTAGAGGTGATATAGAGAGAGTGGCAGAGGCTTGTGGGTAACTTGTTTGTGATGGGCTCAGTGATTTGGGGTATCAATCCCATAAACTTTAACATTATCATAACCATCTTACTTTATACTACAATTAAATTAAATATTTTTAAATGGCATCCCTTTTTGCTAACAGGTGATTTAAAGGGAAAATTTTCTAGCACTCTATCCTGTGTGCAAGACTGATGGGGGTGGGGGTTGTCAGCTGCCATGCATGGCTGCTGCTGGTGTTCAGTGGTACAGCTCCAAGAGAGGTTGATCTAGCCAGATCTGTTCAAATTACCAACATCTGCAGTTTTTTTTTCTCTACATCTCCACTTCTAGAGACCTATCCAGAATCAAAGGCTCCCACATGTGAAAATGTATTCACCAATATATTCATGGAGGAGAAAAGAACTCACTGACCTCTGCACACATGATCCTGATATGCAGTGAGACAAAATGTCAAGGAGGTGTCTGTGCTCGGATGTTTAGGCTTGTAAAGTATATTCTTAAAAAAAGTAAACAGGTCTCACTGCAGCACATAAAATGTGCTCACATCATCTTTGAAATAAAGAAGGAAGCAAGAATACATATTTGTGATGGTTTGTATGTGCATAAGCACATATCAAGAAGGATAAACTCATACAGTTTATTGAGAAGGAAAAAGAGTTGCTAACCTGTTGGGTGGGTAATGGGAAATGAGACATGGAAAATAGAGGTGAGAGGTAAACTTGCTTATATTCCTTCTTGAAATTTTTGATGTTTAAATTATAAGCACATTATTTTAAATACTAAATAAGATTCAATAACTCCCCCTTCATTATGCATCTAGTTCTGCTAGCATATTCCTCCATGAAGTTATCTGTGCCACGTTCCCAAGTCCTAGATGAAGCATCTCAGTCCTTGACACCCTGTCCAGAACTAGTGATTCCACCCCCTCTCTCCCTCTCTCCTCTGCCTGACTTGTAGGCACAGGACCCAGGTGGGGAGGCCTGGTGGATGGGCAGACAGCCTTGGAGGAGGTACATGGGGAAATAAAGGACATTGGAAAGCCTGAGGACAGTCTGGAAAAGTTTTGACATCCTTTGAAGAGGCTTGCAGGAGACTAAGAATCCCTCACGGCCTCAGTGACTGCACTTCACTGAGCTTTTCCCCCATCCATTGCTTCACTTCTGATGCAGAGCTAACAGATAAGAGCAAGGGGCCTGAAGAAACCCAGAGCCTTCAACTTGATCACTTGATCACTTGACTTCATGTAGATCATCGATTTTCTCGAGCGGGCACCAGTAACATCTCAATATGTCCTGTCACATGCGAGATAGCCCAGGGCATCTGCCCACTCCAGGAACATAAAGAGCCTCATACCATTCCATCAAGTCATGGGAATGAGAGCCTTCAACAAGTTGACAAAATAACCTGACTTCTAAAAACATAATAGATATTTTTTCCTTAGGCCAATATGCGCTATCTTACATAAAGCATAGTGTATAGATTTTTTTTTTGGCTTTTTGGGTCACACCTGGCAACGCTCTGGGGTTACTCCTGGCTTTTCGCTCAGGAATTACTCCTGGCACTGCTCGGGGGACCATATGGGATGCCGGGATCAAACCCTGGTAGGTCATGAGCAAGGCAAACGCCCTTCCTGCTGTGCTAGCACTCTGGCCCCAGCATAGTATATAGATGTTTTAAACTCAGTTTTCTAATTTTTCTACAATCTTTAACCTAAGAAGCAAAAACTAATTCATTTTTCTTATAGGACATTGGAACAAATGAAGGACCCCAGGGACAGAGATGGAACACAGGGACAGAGATGGAACCAACTCCCATTTGATCCCTGGAACCATACACAGTCTCCTGAGCACTGACAGGAGAGCCCCTGAGCACAGAATGAGTAAATCTTAAAAACTGCCATATGTGGCTACGCCCAAAAAAAATATGAAAGGGGACTATTTCTCACTGTTAAAAACACTTCAAAGTTATTTCTCAATATACTCTTTTTCCATGAGGGTAAGTTAAGGCTCAGAAACTGGGTCATTCTTATCCCTAACCCACGCATTCTACTTATCTCACATCTATTCCTTACCTTTCTACTTATCATTTATTAAAAAATTTATTTTCTAATTTTCTATGTTCGTCTTTGGTCTTGGTCTCCCCCTCTCTATCACATAAACCCAGTGAGCATGGTTGTAGCTCTTCTTTTCCACTAATGGGTCCTAAGGGCCTAGAACAGAGCTTGATGCATAGTAGATGCCCAATGATTACTAAATGCATTTGAAGAATCAAAAATCCCCACAGAAAAAGAGCTCTTCATGCAATACCATCTCTAAAGAATTTTTTGAGATTTTTTTTTGTTGTTTCCTTTTGTTTGGTTTTGGTTTGGGACCAAACCCAGCTCTGCTTACCCCTGGATCTGTGCTCATGGATCACTCCTAGCAGTGCTCAGTGGAGGCAGGGACTTGTGATGCTAGGGAGCAAATCCAAGTTAGCTGTATGCAAGGTATAATCTTTACCTGCTATACTATTGCTCTATCCCTAAAAAATTTGGATTTTCCAAACAAAGATATATGATATAAGCAAGAAGAGCCATGAAAGTTACATATAAAATAATAGAAAATTGAAGATCAAAGATGTTTAGAGAGAGCTAGCATATATTTTAGATTATCTTCTGGAGAGGTCTATTAAAGGTATGTTCCATTAATATAGTCCAAGGGAACTGCTTGAGTCCAGGTTTTAAAAGTCTTTGTTCTTGGAGCAGACGATGAGATGAGAGGTTCTGCCATGATTCACAAAGGTCCCTGTCTTTCTTCCATCGGAGTTAAAAGCCTTTCACATTATGCTTTCCTTAAATAAAGCTGTAAAGGAGCATACATTGGAACAGAAGGCTGAAAATGTAATTTAATGGGTGAACTCCTTTCAGCTCTGCTCAGTGCAGAAGGGATCCAGGAATAATTACTTCTGATCTCCATTTTCATTAGTACAGGTTCTGTAGAAAGTTCTTTCCAACCCAAGATGAAACTCTGGAAGGAACTTTAGTCTCCAGCACGTCTCAGGTACAATGAGAGGCTGAGGCCAGGTGGACAAGTAAGCTCAAAAGAGCTTTTCAAAGACCAAGATCTTCCCCCAGTCTTGCTTTCTAACATCCTCAGAGACTCCATTTATTTCAATGCAGATCTTAAAATTCTCCAAATTGTGTAGGATCCCTTATTTCCAGATAGTGATCCAAACAAACATCCAAACTTCCACCCTATATTGCTCTTGGCATTGAGATCATGGTAAAGAGAATTTTTTTTTAAATTCCCACCCACTCAAAGATGCTATAAAATAGAGAAAAATTTGTACAGACCAGCAATGCAGAGAGGATTCCACCAGAGGCCCCCATATTGCTGCACACCACCAAGAGCAAAGAGGCTGGTGTGTGCCAGAGCTGGCACCAGCCAGCCCAACAGAATCAGATACTCACTGTCTGATCCTTAAAGTCAGGCTTGGTTTACAGGTTGCCACCAAGTGTCTGGTCAGGGCCAAGGGCTCCCAGGGTCCAAGCAGAGGACCCTTGGGGAGCCAAGGACTTCCATAGATCAGAAGCTTTGCAAACCAACACAAGGGATGTCTGGGGAACCAGCTCTCCAGAAGACCTGAAACTAACCTAGAGCTCAAAATACAGTTGAGAAACAAGAGCAATCAATTAAAGAAGTGCCAAAATGTACTGCTCACTCTGACCAGTTAGAAAAAAGTAGAGGAAATGCCTCCAAAATGGAATCAATAGCACTCAGCTGCCCCAGCTTCCGAAAGGGCTGTTTTGAGTCCCTGCACTCTGCTGACAGGGAACGTGAGAAGCAGTCAGTCAGCCTACTGAGCTGTAGATCACTCTTCTAGATAATGGGTAAGTGTCTGGAGAACAGATGCACCCAGGGAAGCTAATCCAAAGCCATCTTGTGGAAATGCTTTCTGTCAAGTAGCTTCTTCTCAAGCCTCTGTGATGAACTTGCAGAGAAGGGCAATCTGTCACTTTCCTTTCATACCACCCGCCCTCTCCTCACTCTCCAATGACCACACTCCGAGTCCCACACTCTACATGGCACAGTGCACAGAGCCTGCCCCCTAGATAGTCCCAAGGTAATGCAGACAAATTCAAGTTTCTCTCCTCAACTGGTCTGGAAGACTGCCCCTAAGAATCTCATACCAACCTCCATTCATCTGAATGACAGGTTTGTGCAAGAAGGAAAATGCATTGCTCCTGCTCTCACGTACACTATGAAAATATGAGCACTAAAATCAATCGTACCAAGTTTTGAAATGGGGGTTTTAATTTGCTCATGATGCTATTTCTTTTAAAATAAATGATAAAGTGCAAGTAGAAGACCACTCAGGATAGAGTAGGGCTAGATCACAAAGCCAATTATTTCACTTAAAAGCTGGGTGACTTTGGCAAGTTCTAATGTCTCTGGGGTTCACTTGCCCAGAGTGAAAGACAGGCTATAGGCAAGAACTCCACAGAATCGGAACACTGGTGGTGGGAAATGGGCACTGGTGAAGGGATGGGTGATGGAACACTGTATGACCGAAACCCAAACATGAACATCTTTGTAATTGTATATCTCACAGTGGTATAATAAAATATTTTTTAAAAAATAGTGTAAAAAGTGGTTTAATTTATTGACACATCACTCAGCACAAATTAGATTTAGTGACAGACTGCCTAGAGTATTGTTTCCCCAAAGTGGATAACAAAGACTCGTTCCTGTCCAAACTTTTCCCCCTGCCACCAGGAGTCAAGTCAGTGTTGGGTTCCTTTTAGTTTGCAGCCCTTTGACTCCCACTCAGTGGGTGTCAAATTTCATGGTCAGGTGAGTGGTTTGCAGGGATGTTGAATTTTTCATTGCCTTGTGCCCTTTGCATACTCTTACAGTGGAGCTACACCCTTTTGTATAAATAGAAGAAGGCAATTACGACTAATTAGCTATTCCTGGGCTTACATCCTATTTCTTAACTAAATGCCTCAATTGCCTTTAGAATGATTCTAATTCCTCATACACCAAAATGAGAGGGTCCCACTGTAGGACTGAATGGAACCAAGAAGAGAGACCACCTTGACTTTAGCATGGGACAGCTGAGTCTCCTGCTCCCGAGTGCAAGACCTTAAAGCAGGCTTTGTTCTTACCCAAAGCTAGGGGTAGGGTCACATAACAAGTTTTATGTGTTTACCTAGAGAAATTGATAGAACCCTGATGGGATTGGAGTGGTCAATCTGGTGAGAGGAATGCAGCATGGATTATATACAGTTTGATCTCCCCAGGAAAGGACACCCTAATCCCAGGTATAGATAAATGTCTGTCTCTCTCACTATGACTATACAAAAATGACTAGAAATATTACTGAAATAATTGTATATTAGCCCAGGATGAGAGAAAACAACATCCTGGTATTCCACACTGGCCCCAGAGAGCTGGAGTAGAGGCCCCTGATTGGTTTTACACCTATGGAGAGAAGGCCTTTCACTTCCTTGTTTTCAGATGTAAAAAAAAAGCCTTTTACTTTTTGCCCCCAGCTGTGTGAAGTCCTGCCCCTACCCTTTGTAAACTATATAAGTTCTGGTACTACTTTAGGGGACAGGCTCTGCTTGGCTCTGCTCTGCTCTGCCTGGCTCTGTCCTGCTCCTCTCAGTTCAATTCTCTCAACTCTACCCTGCTCGGCTCAGTGTTCTCTGTATCCTCTTTCCCTCTCTCTCTCTCTCCCTCTCTCTATCTCTATCTCTGTCTCTCTCACCCTCTCTCTCTCCATCCCTCCCTCTCACTCCCTCTCTCTTTTGCCTCTCTCTCTTTCTCTCTTCCTCTATCACTATCTTTCTCCCTCTCTCTCCTCCCTCTCTCTCCCTCTCTCTCTCCTCATTCTCTTTCTCTCTCACCTCTCTCTTTCTTTCTCTCTCTCCCTCTCTATCTCTATTTCACTGTCTCTCACCCTCCCTCTCTCTCCCTCTCACTCCCTCTCTCTCCCTGGGGTGTGTAAAATTAAAACTTTAGCCTTCCTAAGAACTGGTTGTCATGCTTCTGTGTCCATCTGCCAGAGGGAATGGCCTTTGGTCCTAAATGTGGCCAAGTACCCTAACACTGGAACTCCAGATAGCCATGACATCCAGACATGTCAGTAGTAGCCTTGGTGCTACTGGAGGTGGGTGCATTTTGTTTTTTCACTTAAAGAAGGTAAACTGTAGTGAGTTGCTGAGTGTTCACTTCTAGAAGAAGGCAACAGGTAAAATAAGCATATTTAACCTAAACCTATTCTTCCTCGGCACCTAGCCAAAGAGACTACACTCCCAGACTTTCCCTCAGCGGAGGTTAGGGTACATGCCTAAATCCAACAGTGTATGGAAGAAGAGGGGTACATGTCACATCTTGTTCTAAACCATACTTTTATATTTGATCCTAGTTTCTCTGTTCATGACTAATGGTGAGTGAGTCCTGCCCAGTGAGCAAAGGAGCCTCCAGAGGTGATCACCAAGGTTCCCTCAGAAGAGAACCTCACCAAATGGCCATGATTATAAAATAAAATAGTAATAGAGTCAATTCCTCAACTGTGAGGTCTACTTGTTTATGCAGCTATTAATGACCATGAGTATGGAACTTCACTTTTCAGAAGCAGCCAAACCTCCACACATAACCCAGTATGGGGCTGGTAAACAATGAATATTTGTCACTAAGCACAGCATGGCTGTTCAGCATTAGGTTCACACTCTCAATGTTGGGTAATGGAATCTTTCTGCCTTTTTGTTTTCAAGGTTAACCAATATATGACAGAATAGTAAGAGGGAGAAGAGAAACATACAGTTTGGAAGTGTCAATAGTAATGAAACCTTCCTCCAAGGACATAGTATCCAAGCACTCTTAAATACCCTTTACTCCATAGTTTCACCTTCCTGTGGTAAGGTTACAGAACACAGAGAGATGTCCATTCGCAGCTCCATGTAGCACTGAAAACATGCCACAGCCACATCACCACCAAACTGCGCTATTACCACCCTGAATTTCTATGACCCTTCTTTTACTCCTATAACTAAGAGATATTTACAATAAAATTATTCAAATACAGAACTTCAAAAGAAGGAAAAGAGATTGATGCACTTTATCCGTGATACATTCTAGATGTAGCCACAATTAAGTGAGGTACTTCATCTTTTCCGACCATCTATCTTCACTCCCATTCCTTCCCATTCTAATTGTCGCATGACCTTCTCGAGGGTGGCGCTGAAGAGTTTTGGTCGATATGAAGATAGATGGTCGGCAACTACACCACCTCCGCTTCGCTGATGACATCATTCTAATAACACCAAACATTAGCCAAGCGGCACAAATGCTGGCTGACTTTGACCGAGAATGTGGAAAGATAGGTCTACAGCTGAATCTGAAGAAAACTATGTTCATGAAAAATGAACTAGTTCCTGAGGCCCCATTTACTCTCAATGGAACAAACATCTCTGAATGTAGCAGTTATGTGTACCTAGGTCGAGAAGTCAACATGATGAATGACCTAAAACCTGAGCTGCGCAGGAGGAAGAGAGCGGCATGG
Source organism: Cryptotis parvus (assembly GCA_021461705.1). Classification (NCBI taxonomy): domain Eukaryota; kingdom Metazoa; phylum Chordata; class Mammalia; order Eulipotyphla; family Soricidae; genus Cryptotis; species Cryptotis parvus. Next base: position 54,768 of record JAJIBD010025855.1, on the reverse strand, counting down.
AATGCCTTCAAAGGCATCAAAGAAATAGCTAAAAGGACAAAGAACCTCTGGCTCCGGGCACATCTCTTTGACTCCACAATTCTCCCTGCATTAACATACGCCTCAGAGACCTGGGCCCTACGAAAGCAGGATGAGGGATGCTATTCGAGTCTCCCAGAGAGGAATCGAAAGAGCTATGCTTGGAATATCACGCCTCACTCAAGTGAGAGAAGGAATCCAGAGTTCTGACCTCCGTCGCTATTCCAGAATCAGGGACGCTGTCTCGTTTGCCAAGGCTTGAAAATCAGATGGACTGGACATGTAATGAGATTTGGAGACAACCGCTGGACTAGAGCCATTACCGACTGGATCCCATGGGATGTCAAAAGATCACGTGGCCGCCCACCTACAAGATGGTCAGACTTCCTTGTTAAGACCCTGAAGGAACGGTTTGAGGCTCTTCATATTCCTGAATCAAGCAGATGCCATTGGGCTACATTGGCACGTCATAGGGTCCAATGGAAATGTTACTGGCACCCGCTTGAGCAAATCAATGAATAACGGGATTCAAGTGATCAAGTAATCAAGTGACTTAATCTTTTAAACTTTTTATTTTTAGATAAATTTCCTATAATTTATCATTCTGCCCCTGAGGTGTTGCAGGTATGGCTGTGGTGTCCAGCTACATCGACAGGTGGCAGACAGGAGACAGATTTGTCTACACCCAGGGCTCTGCCCCGTGGGCCCTGGATGGTTGATGGTCTAACAGAGAAAATGACTGGGCCCCCTGAGATGAACCCAGAGCCACAGCAGAGCCTGGCAAGCTACCCGTGGTGTATTCGATATGCCCAAAACAGTAACAATAGTGGACCTCATTTCCAACGAATGGAGGCATTACTGGTGCCTGCTTGAGCAAATCGATGAACAATGGGAAGATTAGTGATACAAGTGATCATTATAGATTCTATTTTATCAAGATGATACTATATAGCAACAGGTTATCTGGTTAAGTCTGAATTTCAGACAATTAATGAATAGCTACTTAGAATAAACCCAAGCCAAATATTCTATGACTATACCCCTACTGTCAAAATATCATTGTTTACTGTCTGACCCTTCCTGATATAAGCTGCATGTTGGTGACTCACAGTTCCTGGTTTAGAGTTTCTTAGAGCCCCAGCGGCTGGACCAGGTGGCCCTGCAGCTTTCACGATGCCACAAAATGAATATATTGAGTTGTACCATAAGTGCTATGGAAATCATTTGGATTACTGTGAGGAGAAGAAAAGAAAGAAGGCTGAGAGTCTCATGAATGTTCAAAGAAAAGCAAAAAAGATGATTGGTTTGAAGGCTAAGTTCTACTATAAACAGAGCCCATGTTGAGAAAATATACATGAAAAAACCATTGAGATGCATGAGAAGAGAAACACCAGGCAAAGGAATTATGAAAAGATGCCACAAGGAGGAATGCCTGAGTATCTCATGGACAGAGAGATACAATCCCAAGCTAAAGCACTCTCCAATATGATTAAACAAAAACAAAAGAGAAAGCAGGAAAATGGGAGGTTCCTTTGCCCAAAGTTTATGCCCAGGGAAAAGCAGAAGTATTCAAAGTTATTCAAACAGGAAAGAGAAAGAAGCATGGAAGAGAACATCACGAAAGTCTGATTTGTCAGAGACCCTTTACAGGAAAACCACCTATGAAAGATTCATTAGATCAATGCGTTTAGGTTTCAAAAAGCCCATGTGACACATCCTAACCTGAAAGCCACTTTTTGCCTACCAATACTCAATGTAAAGAAGAATCCCTCTTCTCCACTCTACACTACTCTGGGTTTTATACCAAAGGTATCATCATCCAGGGAAACATGAGCAAGCTGGGCCTTGTCAGACAATGAGGCAAGATTATTTGGGGAAAATATGCCCAGATTACCAAGAATCCTGAAAATGATTGGTGCATCAATGCAGTCTTACTGATCTGACAGCTTATACAAAAAACTCCTGATACTTATGGAAGAACACACACTGTCAGGGAAGCCACTGGAAAACCACACACCTGTCAGAGGAAACCATTGGAAGATTACACACCTGCCACGGAAGCCACTGGAAGATCACACACCTGTCATGGAAGCCACCAGAAGACTACTGTAATGCTTAATATATCTGCAGTCATCAAGAAGAAAGGATATGCTATTGCAAGAAACATTAAAGTGGCCTAGTTGTCTTTTAAAAATATCCATTGTTCACCTAAAATTCAAATTCAACAGAACACCCTATATTTTATTTGGAAATCTTAAATGATGTTTACTGCTTAATAAAAGATCATGTTTTCCACCCCATTCTGCTTACCTCCCTTTCTGTCCCCTTCCTCTGCCTGGCCCCATCCATGAGGCAACCATTTATAACTGTTTCACTTTTCACTCTAGCTTTTGCATCCCTGTTGCTTAATATCAAGAAACATAAATATAAGTATATTATCAATTGTAAACATTATCAATTGACATTCTGTTGTGGTGAATGAAGATTTAGCTCTCAACATAATCCTCTGTTTTTATTACCTCCACTATCACAATTTTGTATACAATAATAAACCAACCATGAACTCACTGTTCACTACTATGCCAAGGAATATGCATTTATTGCATTTCCTCTCTTACAGAATTGTTTTTCCTAGCATTAATAGCTGACTCTTTTCAACTGTTCCTATTCTGTTAATCCTGCTGCTCCAATAAATATATCAGAAACCTATAAAGAGACAACCCAAATATCAGATGATCTACCAGCCATGTCTCCTTGGTTGTCCTGAAGACCTTGCTATCCTCCGCTCCACCATCTTGCACTGCTATGGTACTAGGGTTTTCTAGGGCCCTTGCTGGATTATCTGGGTCCTAGAGCCAATATCCTCCACCCGATGAATTAAGAGGATAACCAAGAATGTGGAAAGATAGGTCTACAGCTGAAGCTCAACAAAACTATGTTCATGAAAAATGAACAAGTTCCAGAGACCTCAATAGAACAAACATCTCTGAATGCAGCTGTTATGTGTACCTAGGTCGAGAAGTCAACATGAAGAACAACCCTAAAACCTGAGCTGCACAGAAGAAAGAGAGTGGCATAAAACACCTTCAAGAACATCCAAGAAACAGTTAAAAAGGACAAAGAACCTCCGACTCCAGGCACATCTCTTCGACTCCACCGTTCTCCCTGCATTAACATACACCTCAGAGACCTGGGCCCTACGAAAGCAGGATGAGAAAGTTATTTGGGTCTCCCAAAGAGGAATCAAAAGAGCTATACTTGGAATATCACACCTCACTCAAGTGAGAGAAGGAATCCAGAGTTCTGACCTCCATTGATGATCCAGAGTCAGGGACGCTATCTCATTTGCCAAGTCATCGAAAATAAGATAGACAGGACATGTAAGCAATTTGGAGACAAGCGCTGGATTAGAGCCATTACCAACTGGATCCCATGGGATGTCAAAAGATCACGTGGCCGCCCACCTACAAGATGGTCAGATTTCTTCGTCAAGACCCTGAACAAACGGTTTGAGGCTCTTTGTACTTCTGAAGCAAGCAGATGCCATTGGGCTACACTGGCACGTGATAGGGTCAAACAGAAACGTTACTGGCACCCACTCAAGCAAATCGAGGAATAACGGGATGTCAAGTGATAAAGTGATCAAGTGAACCCCGGATTCAGTAAGATCTGATTGTCATTACACTCCCTTTGCTCTTAACTAAGAGTGTGTTTAGCCTGGGAGTTAAGACTCCCTCTGGAAGATCTTTTAGCTGCCACTGCTCCCATGTGTTACTGTGGGAAATGTCAATTGACTTTCTCATCCTTTCTCAGAACGTTTTTGAACTGTCTTTCTATTCTGGGTGCTCCAAATGTCACTATCCCATGCCTGGGAATGGGTTCCTGACCTACTGAACAGTTCAGCTCCAGGCAGCCAGACCACTCTAGCAAAACATAACAGTAATCATTTTGAACTTCAAACAAATCATTTTGATCTTAAAACTTCAAGTGTCTCATCTCTCCACCCCTAAAAATTCCTCCTATTTTCCTAAGTGCTTGCCTAAGCCAAGAGGAAATGGAGCAGTCTCAGAAAAGCCTATGGGTCGATATAATCTCTGGAGTATTCAACTCTAAGAAATCACTGATATGAAACAGAATGTTCTGAAAACTTCTCACTGTATGGCTCCTTTTCTCACAATGCTTGCAAAAATGATGCTCAAAATGAGAAAAATCACAAGTACATGCTAAAGATCTTTTACATTTTATTCTACCTTGAAGCTTTCCTCCTCATTGGCTACCTACCACTAAAATTAGAGATGAAATTAATACCACAAATAAAATTCACTCAGCATTCTATGCTAAAAGACCCCAGGTATATTTTATTCAGCAGCAGTCAATCATTTAATTTCACAAATACTATTCTTATGTGTCTTTGAAATTAATTTTCTTCTAGTAGATGTCACAATTTGAGGATTTTGAGTCACAGAAATGTAATGCATGCCAATTTGTGATTCATTACTAAAAATTATAAATTAATCTGCTCTATAATGAACCACCAGGCAACGTGAGGCCCATATCCCACCTGAAATGCTTAAAGCTGTCATCACAAGACCTTAGGTATAAGGTTATGAAGCAAAAAACCCATGAAATGCAGCTGAAAAATTAAATTACAGGATAAACTTGCCATCCCTAACCCCTCCAGGCACATCCCCCTTACCCTGATCTCAGTTATAAAGCAAAGAGTTGTGCCTAATTGGCACCTCCCAAATTTCAGCCATGTGACTGCAAGGTATTGAAACATGCTCAATACATATACTTCCAACCCTCTGGTTGGAAACATGTTCAAACATGCTCCAAAACTAAAGCAAACATGTCCCTAGGAAGGGTCAGACAAGAAATGCTGACATTGCAACTAAGCATATACTCAACTCTACTACTGTTTTAGGAAAGAGGCCATAAGCAATACAAAACTAAATGGCAAGAGACTGTCCCAATAAAACTTCTTGTATAAAAGAAACAAAAGAACAAGTAAAACAAAGGCAATAAGCTAGAACCACCTTCAAGTCACAGTCTTCTAGTCCCTCTTCTGTAATCTCACTAACCTAGCATTTTAATTTTAAATGGATTTGCTTTCTTTAATATTAGTACCACAGATGGAGCAGGAGTATGACTAGCCACAAACTATGTATATTCCAGAAAAGAAATATAAAGCCTTCACAAGAAGCTGTGTACTGCCCCTTGAGAAATTCATTTTAATAACCATTAACAGCTTCTGAAGTTCCAGGTTCCTATGATGTTTTCTTTAAGATTACTTTATGTAAAAGTAGAGAAAGGTGACAAGAAATATTCCTTCTCTTTTAGAAATGCCCATTGAAATGCTGAGAGACAAGTTGATTGGAGCCATGAGAACTGCTTCAAAATTAGTCCAGGAGAAAGGGCAGGAGGGACGTGTACAGAGTCGGGAAACCATGGTGGTATCAATGATACCCAACTTGGCCAATTTGGCTTATTGTATTATCTTGAATTTTATACATGTTTAAGTATATCCTTAACAATATTATAAAAAATTACACCAAAAATTAGGGAACATGATTATTAGCCTAAGAATTAAAGGAGATGAGAAAAACTGAAGAAGTAAATAGAGTCGGGGCGTGTCTCAGTACTAGAATATTTATTTGCATGTGTGAGGTCCCGATTCTACCCCCAGTTATATCTGCTTCTTCAGAAGTTAGGAAAAGAAGCAAATAGGGCAACAGAGAGGGCTGTCTCTGTGGACACAATGAACTGGAATTCAGGTAAAAATCCACTGACGTTCTGTTCTCAGCACTGCGCTGACACCTGAGTACTTCCAAAGGCAGCCCTGAGAATAGATACTGAGTATCAATGGTTATGGCTCCCTACCTCAAAATCAAAAAGTGAAACCAAAACCAACAAGTAAGGAGAATATCAAAAATAATAAATAGGAGTTTTAAAGGAAGAAGATAAAAAAACTGGTAGAAAGGCATGAATAAATGAAATAAAATTAGCATAAAACCAATGACCTTTTATGCCTGTACAAGTGTTCAAAGCCAAGTCCGTAGGAGTGGATGGAGGTAGCCATCTAGTACCAGAAACCAGCTAAAGAACAAAAGCTTTGGTGAATGACTTAAGTCAGCTAGACTGATAGTCGGGTCTGGCTGGAGGGACCCCTGATTCAGCTTGGGAGTGCAGAAATACCACCTGTCAAGCCTATCACCACCAGTTTTGAGAGAGGTAACACCGGGGCCTTGAACTGACAGGTTTGTGATCCTGAATTGCACAGTGCTCCCAAGCTGAGAGCTTCCCTTTGAAACAGTTACACTTCAGAGTCATGTCAGTGCAGAGAGCAAAGCTGGCCAAGGCAGAGGCAGCTTAATTTCATTGTGCAAACACACTGGAACTGAAGCATCAAAGTGGGCAAATTGCATAAATTAGCCAATACATCCACACAGAGAAGCTAGCCCATCAATACTCTATTATAGGTTTCTTTTCAGAGACTCCAGCTGGTTTCAGAAAAAATACAGGGGTCCCAGGAAGCCAGGGGCTCTGACCCTATACCCAACTCTCCATTCACCATGAGAGAGTTCGAGACACATTAAAAATAACCTTGGATCGCCTTGTTGAAAAAAAAAATAACCTTGTGAGGGAAGCTTCCAGGGGTTTTGGACAGCCACCATCATGTAAACTCATTAATTGGCCCAGCTCTATAGACTCATGACTCGCATCTTTAAATGCAAGCCAAGCAGTTACAATTTATGTCTCCTGGCTGAAAACTCTAGGGCATTCCGGAGGGAGTCAGGGGTCAGGGCACCCTGCTGATGCCCTGGCAGCCCAAACCAACACCACACACTCCACAGCTGCCACCATGTCAACAACCCAACTCAGCTGCTTCTTGACTAATCTTTTCAGAGACACCAAATCAACAAAAAATTCCAGATACATGGGCTTATGAATAAAATAGACTCAGAGAAAGCACAATTCCTTCCTGCTCCTTGAGAACTCTGGAATCTTCTTGGAGTAGGAGCCAGCAATTTCCCCTCCTTCTTCCAAGCCACCATACTGCCAGAAGCCCCAGCAGATAAACCCCTAATTCCATAGCTACCACCATGGAACCATCTGTAAATTCATGGGCCAGTTCTACAGACCCTAGAGTTTCTGGAGTGCCTGGCTACATATGTGACCACATGGTACCACCAAATTCCACAATACCAATATCCCACTTAGGAACACATCAAATTAGATGGGGAAATAACATAGAAGCCAACTTAGCTCAAAAAACAAAACCAATGAAACAAAAGGTTTAACTAACAACAAACAGCTTAGTAAACCCTGAGAAAAGGATTACTGACCCAGTCTTGAGATGTAACAACTTTCACAAATTTTCTTTTATTGTAGCATTTTTAATAATTCTATTAGTCATTTATAAATGCAATATAAAATATAGTGTGCCTACTAATGGTTCAGGCATGGAAGGTGGGGGGGGGGGAAATGGGGGGCATAGTAGAGGGACGATCATACATGGTGGGAGTGGCATTGGCACACTGAATGCCATAACAGCTGTATTATGAACAATTTTGCAAACCACAGTTTTTAAATAAAGGGGGAAGAAAACCTTGGAACAGCTAAAGAGCAAACAGAAACCAGGCCTTTCTGGAAATATGTGTTCCCTGCCTTATGCCTCTATAATCCAATTGGGAAAGTAGATGGGGCTTTTTAGGATGAGGCTGTTTTAGATATTACAATGACATACAAAGAAACACAAGACAATGAACAGTGGCTCATCACACTCTCCACTGCTCCCCACCCCCACGCCTCCCATGTTATACACAGGTAAAGAACAGAATAAGCCTTTCAGGTTTGAAAAAGAAAAGTCTGATAAGAAAGAGGCATCAATTTTGCGTCTGATCTTCTGATATCTCTCTTCTCTTGGAACTCCACACATACTCCTCTGACTTTCATCATGTACCTAAAGATACATACTACATTACTTCACTAATCAAAGCCCAAGTCCAAATTTTTCATCTTATAGTGAACACACCTCCCAAATGAGTCTCTAATACTAAAAGGCTGAAAACTTTAAACTTCAGAGTTGGATACAGTGAGAAAAAAAAAGGAGAAATTTCAGGCCTACTTCATCAAAGAATATGCAGAAAATCAAGACATGAATTAATGAATATGAAGAAAATAGACTCAGAGACAACACAATTTGTCCTGCTCCCTCCTGATTACAACAGCTCTCAGGACAGCTGTTCCCAGCAACCTATAGGCCAGATTCCTCTCACTGAGAGGTGGTTCTAAATCGCAAGATCCCAAGCACATGCAATCTGTGAGTGTAAGGTGACACGATGTAAAATCTACACACACAGTTCCAGGATGGAGTCTAACCTGTGAATCTATCCTCCTTAGAGCGGGTAGAAGGTGCTCTAAGAGCTCTGTTGTTTCTTCTAAGTTCCAGAATGGGGAAAATTCTGAAGGTAGTCCGCACTGGACCAAGGTCATAAGTGCTCTCTTAAGAACTGAGCAGTGACAGGGATGTGCTGTAGATGGGGACATGGCAACATCTTCCCACAAATACTTAAATGACAGGGCCAAAACACAAGCACTTCCTACTATTCCCCACTCACTACACCAGGACTTAACAGGAGCAAGATCCACGAACATTGCTAACCACCATGCACAGGGAGGAGAAAAGAGGAATAAAATTATCTTAAAATATTTGACCCTTTGCATGAACCATTTGGGAGATGTGAGTTTGTTGTGTGTGTGTGTGTGTGTGTGTGTGTGTGATCAGCTAGGGTGGTGGTGCTGAGCCATACCCAGATGTGTTTGGAGGCCACTCCTGGGATTCTCAGGAACCATATGATGCAGGGATCGAACCAGGGTCAACCACATGCAAGGCAAATGTCTCAACCCTTGACCCCTCTACTATCTCTCCAGCTCCCATATGAGATATTTTTCAATTGTTTACTAACAAGTCCTACACAGGCTTTTATATAAACATTAGCTGGGGTGGGTAATGGAGAGGGATGCAAAACATGTTTTACATGGCTCTCATAAATAATGCAAAAGGCCTAATTTCCCATAATCATGTCTGGCATTTATCTGCAGTCAATAATGTATCGGACAAACTCAGCCTTTCCCTACGGAAGCAAATGCAGGACAGTGGTCTGCATCTGTGTGTGTGATTCTGCAAGCCCTCCTGCCCCTTGAGCCCATGTACAAAAACTGCCATCTCTGAAGACATTTACCTAGGCAAAAGCTGGCAATGTCATTATTTCTATGGAAAATTAAGTGGGAAATTACCGAAAATGCAATTTAAATGAGAAATTTTTCCTGAGACATAAATATTCATAACTTGCAAACTGACAAAGCCCTGCAGATACCATAGGAACCACTTTATAAGAAGAGCTGATTCTTCCAGATTCCATTTGTCAGTGACAAGATAATTTTCATAGCAACAAATTAACATCTCAAAGAGAACTGGGAGGGCTGTGGTGTGTGGGCAGGAGGCAAGCTGAGGTCTAGCAGAGGCATCCCAGACTGCAGTTTTAATTTAACAACTTTCCCAGGCAGAGGCACCCCACAAGCACCCCACCTTAGAACAGGCCTGAGTGGCTGCGCCGGGCCTGACTACATAGAGTGTTGATCCTGACTCCAAAACTCAAGACTCTTCTAAAACAATTATCTTGTGACATCTCCTGAACTACACTAAAATGAAACTCAGATAACATCAACACTGAACATTAAAAATCAATAGTGTGTCTGACTTATCCCATAAAGGGGAACCAAAGGCAAGTGACTTGTAATAAGTCATAAGTATTTCAATAAAGGAATACATAGGTCCAATGGCAACGTATGACATGGACAAAGTATAACGGCCCAGTACATGAAACAGCAGCCACCTCTGGAAGCAGAATCCAGTGTCTTCAAGCTGGTACCATTGGCCTATGGGGAAGGCTCCTCCACTGCAGAGATAGCTGTGCTCCACACTCTGGGAAAGTTTCTGCTCATTAGCATTTTGAAACCATGACTTTATATGGGAGGCAGGCTGAAATCATGGCGAGGGGGTTTCTGCAGCTGAAGGCCCAGGAGAATATCCATTCCCTGCTGAGAAATGGTGAAGGAAAATCCCTTGTGTTGACCTACACAGGAAACGCCCAGCACGCCTCAGCCCTGCACAATGACAACTACAGGGACTACATCCTTCACTCGTTGGGAAACCAGAATTCCCTAAATCAGTGCAGCCAACATCCAAAAGAAGGCCCCCCAAGACATGTCACTGACACCTGGCCTACTTGGGTCCCTCCCTCTTCTCATTTGCCCAACTGTCACTCAGCCTCCTTCTAGCTCACCCTCCACACCTAGAAAAGGGAGGGACAAAGAAACTCTATCACCAACCAAGGGGACAGTTCAGTGGCCAGGGCGTATGTCTTACAGGCCCGTGGACCTGCACTGGTCTCAGCACTGCACTGTCCCTCCCGGTCACTGCCATGCCCCAGCACTGCGTGGCCTGAACTTTGAATCATCTGGTCCAGTTGATGATTAAAGTCAGGAGTGGCCTTTGGGCTCCTGATGATTTCTTGGGAGGGCCCCCCCGTTCTGACTGCTACATCAGTTTTGACATCTGGAAATAGAGGTAATCATAGCACTTGTCTAATAGGGCTGTTCGGAAAGATCCAGTAAAAGGATGTTTGAAATAGTCTAATAATAGTGCCTAGAAATTAGGGTGTAAATATTTATCGTCATTGTGCTACCTGATGATACCTTCAGGGATAAATAACAACTTTATTCCAGAAAATCTAGTGTTCAGAGATGTCCTTGGAAGACCCTCTAAAGGTTGTTGGTTACAACATGCACGTTGCAAGGAGGGTATGCAAAAAGCCCTGCAGTCTGCTTCCTCCCACTGTGTGATCAGGCTTGGCAGACAGAACCCAGCCTCTCCCACTTCCCAGGTAAAGCTGGAGAGCAACACATCACCCTCTGAACCTCATTTTTCAGCCCTATCTAAGAAAGAATTTCTATAACAGCTCCTTTCTCAAAGAGTTGTTGTGGGGATTAAGTGTGAATCATTTAGCACAGTGCCTGCCAAGGTAGCATGCGGAATGAATGTTGACTATGATCACAAATCACATCCTCATCACAGTCACAGGAGCAAGGAGATTTAAAGGCATGTCCACACAGTCCAGTAAGGCTACAGCCAATATTATTCCAATGCCTGCAATTTTTTAGATTTCTCCTTCCCATCTAGATCTCCTACCTGGATCAGATTCTCTGTGGCTCAGCTTTTTTGTTGGCTTCATAGCACTTGCTCAGTTAAAGACTGTTTCCCTTCCCACCAGCTGCAGTACCCTAGATAGGCAGATACCAAATCTTGGGTGCCTCTCCTGAGTTACCCAAAGGGCAATACCAACTGTCACCAGAAAGCAATTCCATAGCCAATCTAATGCACTTGCAAGCACATACATACACACATATGTACAAACATTGTGGAGGTAAGTTTGATGGGGTAGGGAATTCCCCACTTTTCTGGGGAACATAAACATTCAGCAAAGAGTCACTTCCAAAGCACCCTGAACTGTTAGAAATGCTTGGACCTGAAGCTTTGACTCCCAAAAGCAAAATGACTCCTATATCCTGCTGTAGATTCTGTTTTGGTTTCTTTGATTTCTGTTGGTTGACTTTACAAGAGGCACACCTAGAAATGCTCAAGGTGAAACCAAGTCTACTTGCATTGTGCAGGAGGGCCCTGTAGCATCGGAGATCAAACATAGGTTGTCGAACATTCCAGACATGTACTGTTCCACTTGTGTGCTCCCTCTGTACCCAGGGCCCTGGATTTTAAACACCCACAGGAGTTTGTGTGGGTCTGTTGGTGTGGATTTATGTGTTTTTCCTAATGATGACAGTACCTATCACCCTAGTCCTGCAATCTGAAGTGATCACCCACATGTGGCACAGGAAACTGTGGTGCAGAGCCCCATTTGCAGAAGGAAAAGCAAGCACAGTGTGTGACAGCAAGCAATGCCCCGTTAGCATAAACTCGCCACAGTGTTATATTTTTGTCAAAACAAATCATTTATGTTAAAAAAAAAAAGTCTTCCCCTCCACCCCCAAAGGAGTCTTTAAAAGAACTTTCTGGAAGTGGGAGGATGAAGGGCCACCCACTCTTGAATCATTTGCCACAGCTGACTGACAAGGAATGAAAAAACACTGTATCCCAGGATTTATCATTAAGTGGCATAAGAAAATATAAAGAAAACTTGCAAGGAGAGTGTGAACACACTGGAAGGCAGCTGCTGGCAGATCCCAAATAAACCCAAACTCCTCCAAGCAAATCCCTCAATGCACACACATTCTAGGACACACACACAAATACACACACACACACACAATTATGAGTTCAGAAAGGAAACAGTGTTTTAGATACTGTGTGTAGCAATAAGAGCAGAAGCTGATATTTATAAGCCCTTTATCATCTTTTGGTTCTATGTTCTATGATATGGCTCTCACATTTATCTTCATAAAAGCTCTATGAAGGTAAGTATTGATGTCCATAATTATACCCAAATAAAAAATACTGTGGGGAGGGAGCTGATTCAAAAAGCATGAGTGCATGCTTTGCATGTGGGACATCTAGGATCAAGCCCCTGACATGGTATGGGTCCTAACTCCAAGCACTAAACCAGGAGTAGCCAACAAGCATTGTTGGATGTGGAACATAAACAAGAAAGAAAATTGTGACCCTGAAAAGGTACCGAAATTGGATCAACTACCTGAAACTCAGCTCTGCCAAACACCAATATTGAGCTTTACAATTCAAATTGCCAGAAAGGAGAGTGAATACAGTGCCACCACCCATGCACACCAGCTACGCACCTGCACAAAACATGGCACCAATTTGCATGGACTCCGCCAGTTCAATGTGAAAGCACAGACCAAACCCAGTACCTCTTCCAAGGACATCTCTGCACACTACAATTTGAAGTCAATTTAACAATTTTAATTGCTCCATGCGGTGAAAATACTAAACCAAGTGCTATGATGATGCAGCTGCTATTGAAGACATTTTGAGGTTGGGGAGGCATTAGAGCATTAAATATGGCCAGAGGCAGGAAAATACTCATTTTAAAGTCATTAATCTGATGTGATCTCCTATTATAAAAGACTCTAAAGATTACTTGCTTCCCCTATACTGCATGCTCATGTCACAGTCTGCTTGTATTCTTCTGTTAGAGGATGGAAAGGCTATTTTGTCGGAGTCATGGAGTTATTCTTCATTTCTCCAAAGCAGAAACATGCTTTGGTTACCTGTAAATTGTTCACAACTATCTTTGAGGGGGTTCACTGATATTAAAACATCTCAAACTCCTAAAAAAGGAATATCTTCTGAAGCTTCAGCCAAAACTGACCACATAGTAATGTACCCAAAACTATATCAGAAAAGGTTCTGATATTAGCCTTCTTGGTTTCAGTGACAGTTTTGGATGATTTTTTTTTCTTTGATTTGTTCATGGGACAGAGATCTCAAATTTAAAGAGAGAAAATGGAAGACCAAAGGTGTGTTTTGCCCCATCGGATGCTATCTCTCTTATACGTTGTATTGAAAATAACTGGATAAGGAAATGAAATGCCTTAAAGTGGAGGATGCATAGGCCACCCTTGGCTCCAGAGTATAGGTAGGAAAAGGGAAAAGGTCAAGTAAAGGGAAGGGGAGAAGAGACAGATGAGAAGGGGCAGGGTCCAAGGGCATAAGGTATATCAGTGGTGTTAAGGAATGATAGAGGTAAATGTCTAAACCACAGAGTCAAGACACTCAAATCACAAGAGCCAAACTTTAATCACTGTCTTCCCGTTCATTATTGGTTTGCTCGAGCGGGCCCCAGTAACATCTCCATATGTCCTGCCTCGTGCTAGTAGAGCCCAAGGGCATCTGCTTGCTCCAGGAACATAAAGAGCCTCAAACCATTCCATCAGGTCATGGGAATAAGGTCTATAATTGTTACTGGTATTTGGCACATCAAATATGACACGAGTAGCTTGCAACAAACTTAAAATGTCTGTTAAGATGGCATGGCAATTTCTAGTCTTTGGAGGAAAGTCCATATTGTTTTCCAGAAAGGCTGTACCAGCCGGCATTCCCACCAACAATGGATGAGTGTCCCCTTTTCCCCACATCCACGCCAGCACTTGTTGTTCTTGCTCTTTTGAATATGTGCCAGTCTCTGTGGTGTAAAGTGGTATCTCACTGTTGTTTTGATTTGCATCTCTCTGATGATTAGTGACGACAAGCATTTTTTCGTATGTTTTTGGCCATTCGAATTTCTTCCTTGCTAAAGTTTCTGTTCATTTCTTCTCCCCATTTTTTGATGGGGTTGTTTGTTTTCTTCTTGTAAAGTTCTACCAGTGCCTGATATATCCTGGATATTAACCCCTTATCAGATGGCTGTTGGGTGAATATTCTTTCCCATTCTGTGGACTGCTTTTGTATCTTAGTCATTGTTTCTTTTGAGGTGCAGAAGCTTTTTAGTTTCATATAGTCCCATATGTTTATCTTTTCTTCTAGTTGCTTTGTTAGTGATGTTTCACCTTTGAAGATGCCTTTAGCTTCAATGTTGTGGAGGGTTTTCCCTATATTTTCTTCAATGTATTTTATGGATTCAAGTCTGATATTGAGATCTTTAATCCATTTTGATCTGATTTTTGTGCATGGTGTTAGACACAAGTCCAAATTCATTTTTTTACATGTCGCTGCCCAGTTTTCCCAATACCACTTGTTGAAGAGGCTTTCCTTACTCCATTTTAGACTCGTTGCACCTTTATCAAAGATTAAATGATCATGTGTTTGAGGTTGGGTGTCAGGATACTCAATTCTATTCCATAGGTCCACAGGTCTATTTTTATTCCAATACCATGCTGTTTTAATTACTACTGCCTTGTAGTACAGTTTGAAGTTTGGAACTCCCATTTGACCCAGTCATACCACTCCTGGGAATCTACTCTGGGAAACCAAAAATACGCAGCAGAAACACCATTCCTACTTTTATGTTCATAGCAGCATTATTCACAATAGCCAGAATCTGGAAGCAACCAGAGTGCCCAAAAATCGATGACTGGATAAAGAAGCTTTGGTACATCTACACAGTGGAATACTATGCAGCTGTTAGGAAAAATGAAGTTATAAAATTTGCCTATAAATGGATGGACATGGAGAAGATTATGTTGAGCGAAATTAGCCAGAAGGAGAGAGACAGATACAGAGTGACTGCATTTATTTGCATGGCATAAATATATATGTACATATTATGATACCAATATCCAAGGTCAAGTGAAACATATATCAGGAGGTCTTGTCAAAGGTGGAAATTATTCACAAATGTGTGGGAGTCAGAGGTTAGGTAAGACAGAAAATGGAACAGTGTGCTAATAATTGTCGAGGGTACTAATGCCAACCTAGAACTGAGCATTAAATAGAGGCAAAAGGATACACATGACAAACTTTTTAATGTATGTTCTGTAATCCATAGTCTGGAAGGGAAGGAAAAGAGAAAGAGAGAGAAAGGGAAAGAAATAAAGAACCTGCCATGGAGGGGGCTGGGGAAGGGGGAGGGAACCGGGGGCGTTGGTGGTGGGAGATGGGCACTGGTGGCGGGATTGGTGCTGGAACACTGTATGACCAAAACCCAAATATGAACTTTTTTAATTGTATATCTTTGTAACTGTAAAAATAAAAAATTTTTTAAAAAAAGATGGCATGGCAGGTCGGGGGTGTGGGGGGGAGGGTGGAGGAGTCGGGGTTGGTAGGAGAGGGAACCTGAGAACACTGGTGGAGGGAAGTTGACACTGGTAGCAGAATCAGTGATAGAACTCTGTATGCCAAAAACCCAACTATGAATAATTTCGTGTGAATTTTATTAACTCATGATGACTTGATAAAATAAAATTTGGGGGAAAGACATGTTTGCCCAAGGACATCTGATCACTAAGAGGCAGAGTTAATATCTCAATCCTTGCTTTAACTCTTCTGCAGTTGGCAATGGAGGCTGGCACAAAATGGCTCTAGACATGTTCACTTAAATCCAATGTAATCTTACCAGGAGAGTCAGAATAAAGGGATTTGCTTTCCCTGGAAGCAAAATGGGCTCGCTGCCTATGATGTCATTGTGAAAGAGAAGATGAGAGGCACGCCAGGAAGATTCCTTTGAGGTACACATTCAAAGGATTTTGTAGACAAGAAGCTCTGATAGTGACATGCTTAGAGATTTAAGCTGGAGCTAAAAATCAAAGGTTACAATGATGTGAGGTTTTAAATTTCTTGAATTCCAGGAGGAAGGTGATACATGTGCTGGTTGCAATGCTTAGAGAAGCCTCACATAGAATCTAACCTTTCAGCTCCCGGCAGTTGATCTACCAGAAAGCTTGTCATCGTCCATTATACCTCTGCCTTCTGTATCAGGAAGAGATCTGAAGAAACATTTCCCCTTTTAGGGTACCTGCTCCTTACCTATGTCTGGAACTTGTGAAACTCGATCACCAATAAGGCTTACACAGGAAAGCATTAAGAGAATAGATAGCCACCATGAACAATGAAAAGAGTTGTGTCCAGGAAATTCCTTTCACCATGAAATAAAATAAAAATTGTGGGGAAAATGTGCTTGCCCAGGGTCATGTGACCACTAAGAGGCAGAGTTAAGATCCTAATCATGGTCTTAACTCCTCTACAGTTGGCAATGGAGGCTGGTACAAAAAAAAAATCCAATTCCTTTCTCCATGAAAGGACTTGTGTGTATGCGGGAACTTTCATGACATAATAATAAAACATTCCCTACGAATCATCAAAGGTGAAGGTGGAGAGGAACTGAATTCAGCTGCAAGGTGGGTCCAGTGTCTGGGTTCAGCTCTCTAACTAAACTTGCCTTTTCTCCATGCCCAGAGGGGTAGAAAAAAAAACTTCCAACAGGATCTCTGAAGTCTGCCAACAACTTCTTCCTTAAAATGAACAACCTCTTCCTTAAAATCTCAAATATCCCAGTACTTTGTCAATCTTGATAAGTCATTGAGTCCACACCTCCTCGCATGAAGAATTCCTCATTGCCTCCTGAGCTCTAAAAATCACTGAATGAGGTAATAGTGTATGGGAGTGAGGAACAGAACTGCCTGAGGAACTGACTGACTTGAATTTTACTTTGTTTCTGCCCCTAATTATCATTATGATACTACCATAGAGGACAGTTATACAATCTTTACCAATGGAGGGAGCATCTATATGCATCCACTGTATCCTCTATGGACTCAGGTCTACACAAGGTTCTCATATTCTAATTATCCTCTTTCCACAGCAAATTATATCTAGAACTTATGGTATAACATTTGTATCACTGTATCACTGTATCACTGTCTTCCCATTCATCATCGATTTGCTCGAGAGGGGCCCCAGTAACATCTCGATATGCCCTGTCTCATGCTAGTAGAGCCAAAGGGCATCTGCTTGCTCCAGGAACATAAGAGAGCCTCAATCCATTCCGGAATGAGGTCTATAATTGTTACTGGTATTTGGCATATCAAATACAACACAGGTAGCTTGCCAGGCTCTGCCGTGCAGGTAGCATACTCTTGTAGTCATCTCTAAGTCCAGCATTTATTGATGAACTGCTGGCAGCAAGCAGTCGCGCGAGCTGGGGTGCGAGCTGGGCTGTGATAGGCTGGTCTGCTGGGTGGAGTTCTGACAAGAGAGAAGTCGGATGTGGAAAATGGAGGCCCTCATGGAGTGGGGTTGTCTGGCTTGTTGCAAGGCTCTGCTGGGGTGGCGGGCCAGGGCTAGCACCCACCATCCTTCCTGGGCACAGGAGAGCAAGTGGCAGCTCTGCCCCATGTCTGTGAATCTCTGGCCTGGCATACCTGAGCGGATTTAAAAAAGACTGCTGCAGGGTGGAACTCGATGAGCTGGGCTGTGATAGGCTGGTCTGCTGGGTGGAGTTCTGATGAGAAAGAAGTCCAGATGTGATAACATTTGTAACCAAATGCAAAATGTGGCGCCCCTTTTTAAAAAATTGTTATATTTCAAGAAGATGATAGCAGAATATGAACCTATATGATCTGTATGAGTTGGGCTTCTCCATACTCATACAGGTCCTATTACTCTGTGCAATGGTATTGGCACTGATTGTGATAGACCTCAAAGGCTTATAAGCATGGTTAATGTTAGCAGAATTTTTAAAATATTCACATAAAATGCTAAGATACATATCCCTTTAAGAACTAAAAACAAATGCTCGAGCAAATTACAGAGAGTGTCTTAATCATTTTAACTTTACCAACAAATGTTATTCTCTGTTGTGTACCTTTGGAGAACTATGTTTCTATGACCTAAAGACTTCCTGAGCAACTCTGATTAGATAAATCAGAATTAATGGATTCCAAAATTCATGAATTTCCTCAACAAAATTAAGCCATAGTTTCAACCAAATAGGATTTTACTTTAGCTAAATCTTCCAATAAAATAAACAGAGTGCCGAAAGCTTCCCTTCTGGATAAAGCTGGTCAGACTTGGGAAGGGTGGATAATATTCTATTGACTTGTCAAAGTGAGTCAAAGGCCAAATCCATTATACTGAGCTACAGGGAGAGAAACACCACAAGTGATTATCAGAATGGTCTGCCAAGTGATAAATGAGTGATGCTCTGTATTCTACACAATTTGGCAGATAAGATCACCATTAAATCCACTAGAATGATACAAAGGGAAGCACATCTATTTGGAAGCTTGGATGTTATTGGTATATCAGAGAAGGAGCTCAGAGTTCATTGTCTATGACTTCACAAAGACACATAAGTTGCTCATAAATAAAATATTCAAAATAAAGTACAATTTAGGCAAATTTTATGGCAAAATACACACAAGTATGGCTTCCCATTTTCTTCAGAGCATGATACCCCTTATGTGTACAAATGTACACAAGAATGAGGACTCTAAGGTCCACTGGCTCCAGTAAAAAGATATCAGAGACAGTCCTACAGTGGTTATCAAGATAGCCAAGGTTCAGTCCTGAGGCCATGGTGAGCAAACACTCTTAAAAGTAATGTTATTCCTCATCACATTCAAAAACTGAAGAATAATTTTTGAAAGGAACTGGGCCAGCTGCACAGCTGCAGGTCACTGTCCTTGGTGCTGAACTATTGCAGCCCTCAGAATTATTGCCCTGGTACTCAGGGACCTGGGCCCATTCCCAGTGGTGCTGGGGCCATCAGGTCCACAAACATAAGTGTTCTAAGGGTCCTTCCATGTATGAAATAAAACCTAGTGCCTCTCACAGGGATCCACCACCGAAGTTACTTCCCACTTCCCCAGCTTCATCTTTACATTTAATGTAACTTTCATAGATACGTCTGCAGCAATGAAGATAAAATAAGCACAATGACCTGTGCTTTAAAATATAGACAAATCTCATGTACATCTGTTACACAGCCACAAATTCTCTCCTGATCACTGGCTCAGGGAGCATGACTCCCCAACATTTCCCTGATATAGAAATGATCATAATTTAGGAATTTAATTATCGTTATAAGAAACTAATGATACCTGAATTCCCATATATAAACACAGGTCATCTTTAAGCACCTAAGTCAGCCACAAGATCACAGGGCAGTCATTTTCAACTGTTTGAGTGCCAACTCCTAGTTAGCAGAGATGCCTCCTGCCATGCCACTACAGATTTGTCTTCACACACTCCTCTATTTCCAGTCCTGGAGTTCTAGATTTTCCTTCCACTTCCTTGATTAGATATGAGTTCTTGAGCCATATAGTACAGATGGTGTAGAGCTACTCTGCATGTTGCTGACATGACTTCAATCCCCAGCACCACATGTGGTCCTTCAAGTACCATAAGTCGTGACTCCTGAGCACAGAGCCCAGAGTAAGCCATGAGCCCAGCCAGGTGTGATAAAATCGAGTAAAAAATAATAAAAAATGGGTTGTCTAAAGAAATTAACTGTATTAGATACAAAAACAGCTCAAGGAGTGGGAAAGAATATTCACCCAATGCCCATTTGATAAGGGGGCATGGATACAGGGACAAAGGGACTCTCATTCATTGCTGGTGGGAATGGCAACTTGTCCAGCCCTTTTGGAAAACAATATGGACATTCCTCCACAAACTAGAAATAGAGCTCCCCTTTGATTCAGCAATACCACTCCAGGGAATTTACCCTGGGGCCCTAAAACTCACAGCAGAAACACCATCTGCACTTTTATGTTCATATCAGCACTATTCACAATTGCCACAATCAATAAACAACCAGAGTGCCAGAGAACAGATGACTGGATAAAGAAACTTTGGTACATCTATACAATGGAATACTATGCAGTTGTTAGGAAAGACAAAGTTATTAAATTTGCCAACAAATGGATGGATATGGAGAGTATCATGTTGAGTGAAATTAGCCATAGTGAAAAGGACAGATATAGAATGACTGCATTCATTTGCAAAATATAAAACAAATAGTATGAGATCAATATTCAAGGCCAGGCAATACATACACCAGAATGACTCATCAATGGTTTGAATCTAACACAAGTTAGTAGAGGTCAGATGTTGAACAATGTACTAACAATTATTTGAAATGGTAATGCCAGACTAGAATGGAGCATTGAACATAGGTAAAGCAATATACATGACAACTCCTAAATCTATGCATTACAGGTCACAATTTGTAAAAGAAAGAGACACAGAGAGAAGAAGAAGAAGAAGGAGGAGGAGGGGGGGAGGAGGAAAGGAAGGGGAAGAAGAAGAAGGGAGGAAGGAGGGGGGGGGGGGGGGGGGGGGGGGGGGGGGGGGGGGGGGGGGGAGGAGGGGGGGGGGGGAGGGGGGGGGGGGGGGGGGGGGGGAGGGGGAGGAGGAGGAGGAGGAGAGGAGAGGAGGAGGGAAAAGGAGAGGAGAGGGAGGAGGGGGGGGGGGGAGGGGGGGGGGGGGGGGAGGGGGGGGGAGGAGGGGGGGGGGGGGGGGGGAGGAGGGGGGGGGGGAGGGGGAGGGGGGGGAGGGAGGGGGGGGGGGGAGGAGGAGGGAGGAGGGGAGGGGGAGGGGGAGGGAGGGGAGGAGGGAGGGGGAGGAGGAGGAGGGAGGGGGGAGGGGGGGGGGGGGAGGGGGGGGGGGGAGGAGGAGGAAGGGGGGGGGGAGGGGGGGGGGGAGGGGGGGGAGGGGGGAGGGGGAGGAGGAGGGGGGGGGAGGAGGGGAGGGGAGGAGGAGAAGGAGAAGGAAGAAGAGGAGGAGGAGGAAGGAGAAGGAGGAGGAGGAGAAGGAAGAGAGAAGAAGAAAGAAGGAGGAGGAGGAGGAGAAGGAGAAGAAGAAGGAGGAGGAGGGAGGAGGAGAGGAGGAGGAGGAGGAGAGAGGAGGAGGAGGAGGAGGAAGAAACAAAGGCGATGAAGGAGTACTATAGAGGCAGGCTGGGGGAGGGTGCATGGAATTTGGGGGATATTGGAAGGGTGGTTCGAGGGTTTGGTGCTGGAACACTGTGTGGCTGAGACCCATAATGAAAATCTTTGTAACTGTATATCTCACAATGTTATAACAAAATTTAAAAAAATAGCATTGTAAAATATAGAATCTCAATTACATTTTTAGATATAAATTATAAAAATAAATTAACTATATTTTCATAAAAATAAGATTACAAAAAGTAGTAACTGATTATTTTGTCAAGAATTTAAAATCTCTGGAGTCTCCATCTATCCAGATCCTACAAGACCAAAGTAAGAGACAGGCAGCTAGTATTTAACATTCAACTGACAACATGATGCTTTACTTTCTGACATGAGAGAAAAGTCAGAAGGTCAATCACTGACTTCAGACACTAATGGAACTTCTGGAGGCAGAAGGCGGAGAGGTCCAGTGACTCTGGCAAAATCACTCCGTTCATCAGCAATGTCACTGAGACCTTGCTTTTGCTCCCTTCTAGGGACCTGGGAGTCATTACAGCCTGAAGAAGTGGAGAGAAATTGCTGAAAGATGTTTGGGCTTGGCAAGCAGGCTTTGGGACAGCCACGGTCTCTCCTAGGGAGATACAGTTAGACTCTGAGATGTCAGGTAGACTCCTTTATGTTTCTTCAAGCCAACTGAAGACCCTAATATGTGCAGCAAAGATTATGTGGGATGTGCATTAGAGAAGCAGAAAAGAACAAGTCTTGGATTCAGAGACGGAGAGGTTCATCTATTTTGTGAAACAGTTGGGTTGGACCTGAAATCCAAAAGACTCATTTCCTTTTAATTTACCTCCTTTATTTTAATATTAAATCAGTTAAAAATTCTATCAGGCAGCATAGGTAGGAGATATAGCATAAATCCAGATAGAGCAGACAGCACATTAAAAATACAGTTCTATTATCTTAAAACCAGAGATACAATTAGAGCAGTCATGTAAGATAAAAGAGAAATTACCAGAAAAAAATTTAAAGGTGTGGGTGAAGTGATAAAAAGGTTTATATTCTCTAATCTCTAATGCTGAGAGAAATAAGGAGAAAAATATGCCTTTAGATCTTTCAAATGTTTCCACGTTACCCCCTAAATATAATTTTTACTTGACTTTTCTGTTCCACTTGCATAATTTACCTCAGTGTAGAGGCTCTTCCTCTCTTTCTTCTCCTATGAAGCATATATCATGTGATATATTCATCCCCAAATTCATGCAAATGATCTCTGTCTTGGTGGATACTTGAAATTCTTATTTGGAAAGAGTATTTTACCCTACTGAATATACTATATAACCCTGAGAGTTCACTCAAACAATATATGTATCAAGCTCCCACAATTAATACTCATACAAGCAAGATTTAAACAAGAGTTTGAGGGTACCAGGTACACTGTACTCCTTTGTAGGATCAGGAATATAGATTGCTTACAAGGTCTCTACCTCAAAAGAGCACAGTTGGGATAGAGGCAGGGAAAGAAATGAATAATAACTGAGCTGCTTAAGTCCAATAAAGGATGTAACAGAACTCCTGGAGAATTAGGAACCAGGGTCTCTAGCTTCTTGGGGAATCTCTAGAAGAGGCTGTTAGGAGTCCATTAGTGTATAATGCATTGCAGCCTGAGGGAACAGAGTGGAACATGCTACAGAATAATCTGAGGACCAGGAATCTAACACAGGCTGTGAAAACTAAGACCCACAAAACAAACCCCTCTGCCTCTCAGTTTTACAAATAAAGTTCTATTGGAACACAAATTTGTCCATCCATTTATAGATTGCCTCTGGCTACTTTTACACTGTCTGATCACTTTTGAAAAGTTGTCGGTTCCTGGTTTAGAAGATTTGACCTTGAATCTATTATTCACAAATAATTATAACTTAACCTTTTGAAGTCATGTAACTGGACTCTAATTGTATCTAACAAACATTTCTAAAATTTTAATTTCAAGTCAATTAAAGATTTTGTTGCTAAATGAGTTAGTAAAATTTCAGTAAAAGTTTTTGTTAGAACTTCTCAGAGACCTTAAGATATACATGTATAATCAGAAATCAAAAAGAGTGAGACAAAAATAGAATTTCCAGAGAGAGGGAGAGAGAAAAGAGATAAAGAACCAGACATTTAGGCAGGCTATGGAAGGGGGAGGTAATTGGGGATATTGGTGGTGGGAAATGGGCACTGGTGGAGGGCGGGCTGCTGGAACACTATGTGACGAAACCTCCAAACATGAACACGTTGTAATTGTATATCTCACGGTGGTATAATAAAATATTAATAAAAAATAGAATTTCCCAAGTCATTTGTTCAAAAGAATCTTCTGTGGAAATGTCACTCCTGCAGGAAATCATTTAATTATAACATAATTATTTCTTTCTGTATTTTAAAGACTCTGTGTCAGGACAAAACAAGAGCTAGGAAATCCCTGGCCTCTGTGAGCCATTTAGAAAAACTGAATGTCTAAAAATATAAGAATCACAACTTTCTGCATTTGTATTTTGTTTAATTTTCCCCCTTCCAAGTCAATGGGCTCATATTGCCCCATCAAGTGTGGAATTCCAACATTTATGAATAATACCTTTAAGAAATTTCAAGACTAAATCCCTCAGTCCTTGGGGTAAAAATGTACTGCAAGTTGACTTTCCTCCAAGAGAACTTTCATTGTTTAGAGTTAAACTTAGACATTGTTCTCACCAGAAATGGAAATGATTGAGATTCTCACCTCAGCAAGTTGCTGACCAACACAAACACAGCAGCCTTCTGCTAGTAGCTCCAGAAAACTCTGGAATCCTGTTCCATAGAAAACCTACCTCCATTTTCACCTTCATTCACTACTTTGATTCAAAAGAAAGGTGAGCCAGGAAGGATGAGAACTCACAGAGCATTATTAGGGAAAAGGCTTCTCTCTCCACATGGATTTGCTGACATTAGGCAGAAGCATTATGAATGTTTTTTTTAATAAGGATTTTTAAAGCTTTTAATTCTTTTTTTTTATTTAATTTTATTATTTTCCCCCCCCCAAATATTATTACACCATTTTAGACATACAATTGAAAGATGCTCATGTAGAGTTTTGGATCTACAGTGTTCCAACACCCATCCCTCCACCCAAGCCCATCTACCATCACCAATGTCCCCACCTCTCTCCCCCTCCCGCACCTCAACTACTTGGCAGATTCTGTATGTCATTTCTTTCATCTTTATATCTCCTTCCCGATAAACTTTCCTGCTTTTCGTGAAATACAGTGCATTAAAAGACATTACTGTTTCACTATTTTAGTGGACCGTGCGCGCCATGCGGCTGCGATCTGGGCTCGAACTGGTCTTGCTCTGTTGATCTGGTCATGAGGCAGTTTCTCAGCATCTGGACAGCGAAGATGGTGGCTAGTGTGATGGGCGAGTTTCATCCGGCTGCTTCCGGGACCCCCCAGAGGCGATGGGCCAACACCCAAAACCCATCTGCCCTCCTCGGGATCCCATCGTCAGCTGGGCTCGGCGCGAGCCGGCTCCAGTCTCCCCCAGCCGCTTGCGAGCTCTGCATACTGGTTCCCAGGCAGCTCCTGGGCGGGTCCACCAGGCTCGACAAAATGGAGGGGGAGTGGCTGAACCCTGACTCCATCTGGCGAATTCCCAGTGATTCCCGCTTCTGGGAGCCGCCTACCTGGGCTCGAACTGGTCTTGCTCTGTTGATCTGGTCGTGAGGCAGTTTCTCAGCGTCTGGACAGCGAAGATGGTGGCTAGTGTGATGGGCGAGTTTCATCCGGCTGCTTCCGGGACCCCCAGAGGCGATGGGCCAACACCCAAAACCCATCTGCCCTCCTCGGGATCCCATCGTCAGCTGGGCTCGGCGCCGAGCCGGCTCCAGTCTCCCCAGCCGCTTGCGGCTCTGTATACTGGTTCCCGGGCAGCTCCTGGCGGGTCCACCAGGCTCGACAAAATGGAGGTGGGGGGGAGTGGCTGAACCCTGACTCCATCTGGCGAATTCCCAGTGATTCCCGCTTCTGGGAGCCGCCTACCTGGGCTCGAACTGGTCTTGCTCTGTTGATCTGGTCGTGAGGCAGTTTCTCAGCATCTGGACAGCGAAGATGGTGGCTAGTGTGATGGGCGAGTTTCATCTGGCTGCTTCCGGGACCCCCAGAGGCGATGGGCCAACACCCAAAACCCATCTGCCCTCCTCGGGATCCCATCGTCAGCTCAGAAGCATTATGAATGTTAACCATAAAGTGTTTCTACAGCTGAGGGTCCACTTCCCCATTTCATACAGGTGCTGCCCCCAAGAACAAGAAAAAGATGAGTGGGGACTACACAAGGAAGGGTTCCTTCCAACGCCTGAGTTAGGGAGTCTGGGTCAATGATGATCATGACTCAGTTATCCAGACATTAGACCTTAGTTTTGGGTATCCAACACCAGTTATGGGGGCTGTACCCCAAAGTCTCAGCACAGAGCCCAGAACATAGTAAACAATCATAGAATTGGATGGTACAGTCAAGTAGGTAACAAGTACCTACCATATCCTTGGGATTTGGCTGAGACCAAGGCCATGCCTACCCTCAGGGTTTGACCTATAGGAGACAAATGTTCAAACAGAACTACTCAGGGCTCTGGCATTCCCCAAGCAACCTGAATCTCTGATCTGTTCATTTCCTCAGATCCTAAAAAAGTTCTTGTCCCTGCATTCAAGGACTCTGGGAGCTACATGCTTTGGGCTCATGTACTCTACCACCTTTGAGTTTGACCTCTGATAGCTGAGTCTCATCTAACATGGTTACCATCAATGCACAAGAGCAGGTATTCTGGAACAAGTGATTCTCCTGTCAAGGCAATTCCATGTTCCCTAAATTCCAAAGGAAGTGAATCCTTGGGAACAGCTTCTGTCTGTCACTGCTGAAATCTCTGGTAAAGAGTCATTTATTTTATTACTCCTCTTAACCTGGGGGAAATACAAGCATAGAAAGCACAGAGAATACAATACAGTTGATCTAAGACTATGTGGACTAGTTGCTAATCCTTTCTGGCACCTCCACCAACCACCCTGTGACCTCAACAGACCTCAACCCGTCATTCCTGGGTTCCAGGCTCCTCATACAAGCAAGAGTAACCATAAGCTCCAGAGCTACCTACCCCTCTCTCTCATCACACATTCTGCACTAGGAACAAGAAATAGGTGTGAACTCCTGACAACTAGAGACTGAAGGAAACTTCCAGCATTTTTAATAGAAAAAAGAAATGTGTTTTCACCTTTGATTCTCCCCAAGTTCTTTCATTTCTACCACCTCACTAGTAAACTGGTGGTTTTTATTATGAATTTGTCCAGTTCAAGTAAATTATATTTCACAATGTGGAGAGGGAAAAAAATGTTCTTTAAGGGGAACAAAGTCAATTTCAGGAGACAAAAAAATTGTAAAGCTTTGTTTCTAGCCAGAAACACATTTATCCCAGAATATGTAGATTATACCTTTTGAACAGAGATGAATTATGATTTAGAGAAATGTTGTCATAATGTACTGTGAAATAATCTTGGAAAAGGCTTTGCAGCCAATGCCTGACAGGTCAGTTCCTCTGTTAACTGAATTTATGCCTCGGCTTCTAGTCACCGTTCTGATTGTTAATTTCAAATTGTTAATTAAGTTAAACTGTACTTTTGGGATTTATTTTCTATCCTGTTCCATGATAAGCAGTATTTAGAGATTCCAAAAGAACTCCAAATGAGGAAGTGGGCCCTCTCCAATGGACCTCATGCTCCCACAATTATCCAAGGAATGTACAGAAAATTCAGCAAAGTTATGTGAATCCTGGTCCAAATTAATTGGGCAAGTTATCTAAGCAAAGCAGTTCTTAATCAAATAAGGGAGTAGATTCATTCCAGACTTCAGTCTCTGGCTTTTCAAAGGCAGCATCAAATTTCTCTGAGCTTATGCCATCAACATTCTCTTCCTGGTGTCCAGTGAGAAAGAATGCACTTATTTATGCTAATAACAAATTGACTCCCAGGATCTGATTTTACTTATTACACTATCTCGTTGCAGAAAGCTGTTTGTTGCCTCTCCTCTATACTTATAATAAAGGGTGACAATATTTATCAAAAAACTCATTATTATGTGAGACAAAAAGCTAAAATTGGATTTTCAAAATAAAAATAGCAATCAAGCAAAATCTCATTTAAAGCAAATAGACTTTTCCACTCTGACAGGGTTATTGAATGCTGATGAGTTCTCAGTGAGTGTTGGAAAAGGTTGTACTGCTAACTGGCTTACCCAAAACACCCTCATTTTTCATCAATCCTGGCATAGAAAACACAAGTATTTGCATTAAAATTACTTTATAACTTCAGCTTTGGGGCAAAATAAAAGCTAACTTTGATAAATATTGTTGCCTGTAAATACATTTCCAGAAGGGTGTATTTATCGACACTTCAAGCCCACAAGATTATTAAAGGTATCAAAACCAGCTTCCAGATTTAGGTATTTGCTTTAAAACACTAAAAATACCGTTTTGAAAAAGAACTCACACATTCTTCCAGACTCTACCCAGGAAATCTATTATTTCATTTCTCCCCCACAAACAGCTGTCAAGGACTCCTATCCCAAGAACAATGGAGCAGAAAAGAGAATTAACACGAAGGCCTATGTGTGTCCAAAGATGATCAGAAGCACACAGAACTTAGGCAAGCTAATATGAATTTTCTCAAAATTAACTGAAACCATCAGGAGCAAAGCAAAACATTTAGAAATATTGGTTAGGCCTACCATCTTCAGCAAGACATATCTCACTGAGCTCGTGAAATAATATAATCTTGAAACTATTTTTATTGACTTCCCATGAGATACACAGTGACAGAGCTGTTCACTATCGGGTTTCAGTCATGCAGTGTCACAATACCCATCCCTCTTCCACTGTATATTTCCCACCACCAGTGTCCCACAAAAACTATTTATTGGAGGCCTAGATTATCACAGATTTTAATAGTGGCACACATATTAAACCCAATCATTTATTTATAATTAATTGAAAGTAATTAGCAATGTTTCCTTCTGTTTGCATGCCTAATAATTTAACTATTATTTAAATGTGGGTTATTACTAATTTTCTTTAAATTCTCAGAGTAAGCAGGATTCTTAATGGGAAGTTAATCACCAAATGGTATAATTCTTCCTGGGTAGGTTTATTTACTTTTACAATCCCTCATGGTAGCTGTAACTGCTAACTATGAATATCTTGACTAACTGCAACAACATAATTGGCGTCCAATATCTCCATTCATCATTTCAACTCGATTCCCTTATAAAATATCTCCTTATATAATAAAGAAGACCTTCATGTTCTACCTGACAGCTTGATTAATGACCCCCACAATCAAACTCTTTTTACACAGTGAAGGGTGAATATATTGTATGTCAGCTGTTCTACTGTTTCCATTCAAGCCAGAAATGTCCACAGGTCACAGAGAAGAGGGAAGATGCCTAGCATAGGGGCTCTCAAAACTCTTTGTTATTCATCACTGCTGGTCAACCAGATAGTCTCCTGGCTAACAGAATCTTCTTAGCACTAACAAGTACTGGGTATGCTCATTGCACAGATGTTTTCTGATTATCCAGTGATTGTCAGAGGGTTGGAGATGTGTCCTTATCCTCAAGGATCTCCCAGAATGGGCAAGAGTTAAATGCATACTCAGTACATTCTATACACCCACTTTGGGATCACTGATGAAGCCCTGATGCCAGTAAAGGAGCAGAATGAGTCTAGTGAGCAGAAGACTAACACAGTTCTTAGAAATACTCAAAGAAGTAATGCATCCACTGGTCCTGGGAGGAAGATGAGACAAACTCCATAATGATCAAGTCACAGCAACTAGGGCCAGGCCAGCACTGGCAGTCGCAAGGCCTGGTACTAACCCAGCCGGCTCTCTAACTGGGTCTCCTGTGACTTAGCGAAGCCAGGAGCGTCTCCGGCTTCAGAAGCTAAATCATATATATCAACGGCTATGGGGTATAAGTGTTCATAGCTGTGATATAATCAGTTCACAGTCTCAGCTTCCCTATCTGTCAAATGCAGAGAGGAACACTCGTTCCTTTGCAGTACTGATCTTTGCTTAATATTCATGTAGGTCATGTCCCCTTGGCCTGTCCAAAGGGTGAACAGAGGAGGCACCCATGGTGGGACTCGTCTGGTGCAAAGCCTACTATGGGCAGCACACAGACACAACCCCACCTGGTAACAGAGCCACACACACTCCACCTTCTCCTAGTTCTTCTGGGCAGGTTTCTCAGAAAAGATCAAGTCTCTCTGTCAGGTTCAGTTGTTCTTTATGCTTTATTTCTGTATATTTTCCTTGCTCTCTCTTCCAACTAAGATATAACAGGGGGGCAAAACATAGAAAAGGCAATGGGGGAGAAAAACATTAGTTAAAATGTAACCTGGGGGAAGGAAGAAACAGAAACAAAAGCTAAGAAAGGCCAAAGCACAGACAGAACACTGGCAAAGGAGGGGGCTACAAAAGGCAGCTAATGAATTTGGATGAGATTGGCAAATCCCACCAAGGTGAGTTCCTCCAGTATCAGGCAACAAGGATGGAAATGTAGACCACACCCTGGGGAGTCAAGAACACCTTGAATCAGAACTGAGGAACAGAGAACAGGTATATGCATAGAAACAACATAGCTGCCTAAGGCATTAACTAACTTTCAGGATCCATGTACTCATCAGCAACCCACCAGCAACTCTGAAATGCTGTCAAGAGATGCAAAGACACATGAGTGGAAGCCGCTTAATCTAAGCAGTTCTCGTTTTCTCTCTCTCTCTATCTCTCTCTCACTCTCTGTCTCTCCCTCTCTCTTTCCCTGTCTGTTTGTCTCCTCTCTCTGTCTGTCTCCCCTCTCTCTCATTAAAATTCCAAAGGTTCCGAGCATCTCATGATGCTCAAATGGCCTTTACTGTACTGCATGAACTATGGACAGACCCTGATGGGACTCAAATCCAATTGAAGGCTAGCTTCAGAAACACGCTACTAGTCCACACTATCATGTAGGGCAATATCAAACAGAGATTCTAGAAACCAGCCCCTGAACATGCAACCTCCACAACTGCCATCCCAATCTCTACCACCACACCCCCACCCCACCCCCACCCCCGCAGCACAGAACCACGAATCCTGGATCCCAAAGAGAACAGACGTTCACTCATATGACCTGTCATTGCGTACTATAAAATGGCTTTATTCAGAACACATCATTTGTTGTGTTGTTAGATTATTTCTGCTCATGGCATCGATTAGTCCACTCCTGACCAACTGTTCCACAGCGCACAGACTGAATGGGTTTAAGTGACAGTATAAAGCCAGCTTCATAATTCTCCAGCAAATCTCCCAGGCAACCTTCAGAGAGAGCAAAGTGCAATATGTGGCAATGCTGCTCTTTGCCCCCATGCCTGCTTCCTCAAGCAGAGCCCCTGAAAGCCCTTCCAGCATGTGGATGCAGGAGGTGGACTCCTGACAAAGCCTGGGTCTTGCTTCCTGCTAGGCCTGTCATCCAACACCTAAGAAACCAAAAGTGCCAGGCAATTGACACCTAATCACCTCAGCTGCTTTAGAGACATTCTAAAAGGGATGCCAAGGAAAAGATCCAGGAGGACTGGAGCTGATTCTAGAACACAGAGAGTATGGAAAACAAGAGTCTCTCATAGTCTCTCCTCTTAGGTGGAATAAAGGCCCTTTCTCAGTATTAACCCCAGAGTTTCCAGCAAGAAGTAGCCTCATACAGGACCAGAGTGATGATACAGTGGGTAGGGTGCTTGTCTTGCACACAGCCAACCCAGTTTTGATTTCCAGCACTCCATATTGTCCCCTGAGCCCACAGGAATAAGTCCTGGGAACCACTGGTTGTGGCCATAAAGAAAAAAGAAATACAATTAGCCTCCCAATGAGGCTCACCCAAACTGACTCCAGAGAAAGGTCTGAACTAAGCTCATATGTCAGCTCCGCTTCATAGAATCCTTTTTACCTTTTCTTCCCTAGCCTTGTTTCCATCTCTATGGAAACTAGAGGGGGAGACTCAGAAACTGCCCTCAAAATGATCGTCAGAAACTATCTCCTAATTCTATTTCCATGGAAACAGATGACAGATCAGTGAAAATAAGGTAATATTTTTAAATAAGGTAATCCTTTTTAAAAATATTCTCCTTACCTAATTTTCCACCAATTTCACAGAGATAGTATTTGAGATTACACGTTACTCATGAGCTACAGAAAGCAGCAAGATTCTCCTGAGGTTAAAGATAAATATTGGGGCGGGGAGCAAGAATCCAACCAAACAGGAAAGCAGCAAGATTAAGAAAACGTCACCTCACCTGAAACCACAAACTCAAAGAGAAATACTCTGCACTGTGCCCAGCCTTGCCTCAGTACCTTCACCAACTCTGGTACTAGCTTGGTCACGGGACTATAATGCCTTTCATTAAAACAAGCCTAAGATGCTTCCCAAAAGCTAATGTGGAGCCTTCATAATATCAACTGTGGGTGATATCAACTGTGGACACAGGATTATTAACTAGAACCTAATAGCCACTGAAAAGCCCTGAGGAGCTACCAGCGCTCAACAGGAGGCGAGAACACATCTTGTGGTTAGATGACAGCCACCTGGTCCAGAATGTGCCTGTCCCACCTACCCATGCCTGTTACAAGGAGGGAAATTGAGGAAAAAGAAAACATCCTGCCAAAACTTTCCTGTTGAAATAACTGTTGGTTCAATACCCAAAATAGCCAGCCACACAGAAAGAAACTGAATTTGCAGGCTGAAAGTGTAACGAATTACAGCACTTCAGGTTGAAAATAGACAGGAATCATGAGAACTGGCATAGTCAAAAGATGGTATTTCTTCTTAAGTAGAAAGGAAGAGATTCTCACTGGGAGGCAGAGAGAAGGGAAGGGATCCGTGTACTTCTCATTATGATGATTACCGCTCCCCAGAACAGGATTTCCAACCCTCTGGCAGCCTCATGCTCCCCATGTTCCATGCATTTGAGCACCCCACTTCCACTCTCATGTTTCAGAGAAAAGATCTGAGACTTCCACCAGAAGTCTTGGAAACACCAGTCCTTCTTGCTCTTGATTTGCAGCCTCCTAAAGCATCACTGGGCTCCCCAGAGTAGTCCCAGGTAAGACCACCAACCAAAGGATTTGAGAGCACGGCCTCGAGGGAGCACTCTACACATTTCAGTGAGTGCAGGACGTTTGCTGCTGCCCTGAAAAATAGTTGGGCAAATGTTTGCCCGATGACAAGTGAAAGTCTATTGGAAAGAAGGATTCGAAAAATAACTCAAGAGGGAAAATGACATGTAAGAGAAGCAAAGAATATTTACATTCAGATTTTAAAAATACATAAAAGCCAAGGTTTTTAAAAAAAAATAAACAACAATGAACAAGATATGGCTTTAAATTGCCTTGTGGTAAAAGAATGTAAAGTAATTCTGGGAGTGGATATAAATATGTCAAAAGAAAATATTCTTGTATTTGATAACAGTAGGATGGCAATACCATCGCAAAGCTACACAAGCTAATGATACCACACTATGGACTCTAACCATGTGGGAAGCAGGTTTTAAGGCAGAATCAAGGAGAATGACTCAGGTGTGTGTGCCGTTATGTTCCCAGCATTCTCTGCGGTCCGAACATCCCTGAATTAAAGCATCATAAAATGCACACGTTGGCCACTATCATTATCTCTTCAAAAGAAATCAGAAAATAAGATAATAGCAAGGGATTGCCGTAACACAAAGAAGAAACGCTTCAAGGATGTGAGCAGAAATACGCTCTGAAAGCAGCATTAGTTGGGGCATTCATGGCTGTGGTCCAGGGAACTATTTCTTCCTCACAGGCATAAAAGGAAAATTTGAAACTAAGCAAACCATTTGGAAAAAGCAGAATACTGGAACAAGGGGAGCAGAAAAGCCCATAATCTTGTTGGATGTACAGTTAGGACAAAGGAACCAGCATCCAGCATACAAACAAGAAAGCATCTAAGGAGGCCATTGTCTCAGGCTCCCTACCACTACTGAGAGGATGGGCCTTTTTTTTTCACTTCAAAGGCTTTTAAACAGAATTAAAAAAATAGCTAAGACAAGAGCAATTGGAATGTGCCATGGTGACATTTGAAAATGGCAAGAAAAATTCAAATCACTGAGCTGATTTGTGCTCACAAAGAAGAGTGCATTGTTCTATGAAGTCAGAGCATAAATGCAAATCAGACTCTGAGGATGGGGCTGTTCCTCTGATTCCAAAGGACCGGACCAGAGGTCAACAGGAGTTCAGCATAAAGGACCTGCCCACAAACAGAGCTGAGAAAAGGAAGGGAAGTACCTCTGGCAGTATCCACCACCCCCACCTCATTTCTATCTCCTCTTTCTGGAAAACGCCAAGGCTTTTCTTCAAAAACAGGTTCAAGTTCTTCCATTAATTCCTGTTCTAAACCCCCAAGCCTGATAATCACCTCACCCACAATTATGGTCCATGGTCAGAGGACCCAAATTTCAAATTATCAGCAATTCTTATTAGGATTATGGTATACTCTCAAGTGAGTCAAAATTCTCTCCCTCCTCGCTCCTAGAAAACGATATTCTCCTTTTGCCTGTCTTCATGCCATACTGAAGGGGATTCCTGTGTGGGTAACTGACAGTTAGCCCAAATTCTTGTATTTTAAAGACCCTGGAGCGTTGTGTCAGTCAACTGCAGTCCAGAATTTAATTCTGATCCCCGCCTCCTTCTAACAAGGTCATATCCGGAACAGAGCTATGCCTTGTCTTCTGCCCTTGTCTAATGTTGCTTTGACCTAGTGATAGAGTGGTAAAGCCTAAACTATTTTCTATCAGGCTTTCTCAGAAAAAGTTTGCCCTTGGGCCGGAGCGATAGTCCAGCCAGTAGGGCGTTTGCCTTGCATGCAGCCAACCCGGTTTGACCCAGCATCCCATATGGAACCCCACACAATGCAAGGAGTGATTCCTGAGTGCAGAGCCAGGAGTAACCCTGAGCATCTCTGGGTGTGACCCAAAAAGCAAAAAAAAAGTTAGCCCTACCCTGGAGCAAGGATTAATTCCCAGTCACCAAGGAACACACTCAGGTGTGGAGCACTTCACAGGATCAAATTCCAATTGTTCCCTTGATTATTCCGACTCCACATCTAGCAGAGGTCCAGGTATCCACATTTTAACAAACATGACACAGAAAACCTCTACCGCTTAAGAGGCATCCTTAATTTTTTTTAATTTAAAGATCAATTCCCTTAATATTAAAGGACGATTTACCTTTTTTAAGCAAAGAAAAACAAGAAGCTTGAACTTGCTCAACTCCTTCAAAGCAAAATTTTCTAGGGCTCCAGCCCTTTCCAAAGTGCAAAAGGCAAAAAAACCACCTGTTCCATCTTTTAGACTTACCTGTGCTCTCCCTCTAAAGTTGATACAATATGCTAATTACCAGTACAGCGCAGCTCTCAGAGCAGGGAGACCATTTCTGTTTCCATAACAACTTGGTTCTTGCACAAAGAGGTGAGCAGCCTACACCAGGTGTCGGCTGGAGCAGGAGCCCACTGGTCAGCTGGAGCAGGAACCCCACTGGCCACTGCAGACCTTCCCCAGCACATTAGCAACCCTCCTGAGAACTTTGAAACCCAAGATTGCTTCATAGTAAATTTTCTTCTGGATGGGCTTTTTTTGGTACTAATTGTTGCACAAATCATGAATAGAATTTCTCAGGGCGGAGCGATAGTCCAGCAGGTAGGGCATTTGCTTTTTGCAGCCAGCCCAGGCTGGCCCAGGTTCGATCTCCCGGCATCCCATATGGTCCCCGAGCACTGCCAGGAGTAATACCTGAGTGCAGAGCCAGGAGAAACCCCTAAGCATTGCTGGGAATAACCCAAAAAAAAGCAAAAAAAAAAAAGAATTTCTAATAGAAGCTAATAATGTGCACTTTAGGGTAAAGAAAAGATGTCACACACACACACACACACACACACACAAGAATAAAGAGGGACACACACAAATGAGCTTTGGGGGATGTTAAGCACAAAAAGAGGACCAAGGGCAGGTTCCTTAGAGATCCTGGCTAAGCCAATTAAAAGCTTTCTCCACTGAAACTTCACAGAGCTTTTATTTGTTTTAACAGCTGTTTAAGTCTTTCCATGTTTGTTTTGTCAATTCACTGCCCCTTCCTTTCTGCTGTTGTTATTGCTGTGATGATCTGAGTCCATACACTTGGTCACAAAGCTTTTATTTTGTTTACTGACTTCTTGTTTGTCTACAGGTTGGGGGAATTTGCATTTCCAGTCCCAAACTCCTTAGCCACTTCCAGTCCCAAACTCCTTAGCCACAAAGTTGTTCTTGCACATACCCATAATTCTCCTCATGCCCTAGAGTCATCTAGACCTGTCCCTGTTTACCCCCGACTCCCAGGGTGAAAACTGGAGAAAGTGGCTGGGAGAGAGCACAAAGTAAGCACAGGAGCCCATACACCACCACAAGCATCACCAAGTAAAGTCCTGGTGGTCCCCAGGCATCACTGGGTATAGCCCTGGAAATCTCCTGACCACCTGTGGTCCTGGTGGTCTCAGACACCACAGGACTATGCCAATCGTCATACCCAGGATCCAACTATCTGCCCTATTGCATCACTGGGAGCAGCTGAGAGCCCCATGACATTGATTGGAAGCCCCCACAACTGTCCCCCTACCCCAAAATAAACCTGACCCTAAAATAAAGCTGATCACTCTGTGTTCTTTCCTTGGAACACTGACTCTTATATGGAGACATATGAGTGCCTCTCATGCAGGCTCCAGGGAGGAAATACGGAGTGTCAATTTGGAGGCCCAACATCAGTCTAAATTCTTAGCCTGGGAAACACATGCTATAAATGGACTAATGAACTACAAAATAAAGAATCCTTCTGAGGAAGCTCCACTCCTACAGAACCAGTGGTTTTAATGTGTAAAACGTGATCTCAAGAATGGGTGGTCCCCTTTACCATAAGATTTGATCTAAGTATATGGTAGGTGCCAGAAACCTTGTTCATCTGGGTTTACACCAGTCACTGGGTTTACACCAGTTCAGTCTCCACTGAAAGGGCCATTCAGATGGGGAGCCTACCTTTTTTATGTACAAGGAATGGAAAGGCGGCACTCCAGTTAGAGTCCAAGGGAGAAAAAAAAAATCCTGTCACACCCAAACAGTGTGAAGCAGTGTGGGAGCCCAGGGTTTGACAAAGACCATATGTCAAAGGCTCCACAGAAAACAAGCATGGGACCCCAGGTACATAAGACATGTTCTGCCAACCCAAATGAACACCTTCCAAGTGGGCTTCCATTGGCAGTTCTGGGAGCATAACCTGGACAGGGTGAGAAACTGGAGCATGAACACACCTTCCTGAACTACGCAAGGGCATATGCCATAGAAAAATGTCTGATGAACCAGTGACACATTCCCCAAAAAAAGATTTGTTCTTGGAAGAAAGCTTTAGTTCAGCACTTAGAGGACACAGCCACAGATGAGAAGAAGGTCTGAACAGTTTTTCTCAGGACTTGGAGGAGAGACAGACTGAATGCCAGAGAAACACGCCTGCAAGCATGCACTGCACATGCACGCACACACACATACACAAACACATGAAGAACTAAAGAGAAAAGGAGACAGGCAGAAAAAAATGCAGTAGGAGCAGAGAGGGCCCTGAGAGAGACATGTACAAGGATGTCAGCCTAGAATAGTAATTCAACGTTTGGGGAACTTGGTTATGACAACGAAGCTTTCTGAACAAAGGAGAGAGTTCTGCTCCTCAAATTCTGGTTGTGGTTTGTGGGCACATGGGTCTTAAGCCTCTGAACCATGAGGCCCACCTTTCCTAATCATACAGCCTCAGAGTGTCAGAAGGCCTTTGAACTCCTCTGATCTGCCTTCATTCTAGATTTTTTTGCAGTTCTGGACAGAAGACGTTTCAGACCTGGGATGAGGTAGTTTGGACACAACTTGCCCTTCCTTTGCAAGTTTAAGTGCGTACATCAGGGCCTCAGACAAGGTTGTTTAGTTATAAGGGTGCTGAGGGAAAAATTCACTCCCTGTCAGGGTCTTCTCTGCATGTTGGGGGCTGGGGGAATCGTCTGTGTTGGTCCACGGGTCTGTTCTCCATCTGTACAGTGTTTTCTGTGTATGTGGGACAACTCAGCTGTCTGGGTGGGCATTCTCCAGGGTACTCAGCGTTTCCTCCATATTACAAAGATGTGCACAGAAGACTCCGTGAGGGCAGGTGAGGCTGTGCCCTGCCAGGGAGGGCATCCCACCAGGACGGCTTCCCACTGGACCCTCTGGGCTGCTGCATCTGCTCTGCACACCTGTGATCTTGAGCTAGATAACTGGGCTGAAAAATGACCAGTTGAGTGAATACAAACATTGTTTAACATTTAACATTAGAAGTGTTTCAAGTCTTCATGTAGAAGTGTGCTGATGTTGTGGGGACCAGAAATGTGCCATAGTGCTAAATTCTTATTTATAGCTGTTTGTTTAGTTGGGGGGCAGGAATAATTACATTATACATTTTTTTCACTTAAAGTTGCAATTTCTAAGAACCTATTGACTACATTAAAGGAGTCACTGAGGAAACTTACTAGAATGACTTCTGTGAGCTCAAAATGTAACCCGACATAACTGTCCTACCACCAGGGGTCAGCCACACGCCCACGAAAAAATACAGCCACTGAATCTGCAGGGTCTTAAGAGCATGCCTTAGGTCTACAAAGCACCAAAAAAGCTTCACTGACCTCCCTCTCACTGTGGTTCTTCAAGATCCCTTCAGCACAACCCACTAATTGGTATCTCAAGATAGATATCAACGTGCTTATTACAATACAATTACAGAATTCAGGGAGCACGTCATTAAGTAATATCACTGATCATTCAGCTATTCCTTAGAAGTGTCTAGGTGTAAAAAGAAACTAAAGACTCAGGAAGCACTGACAGATGTCCCCACAGCAGTGACTCCTCCAGTCTCAGAGACACTCAAAGCACACCCTAACTCCACACTCGAAGCACCAGGGTCTTCACGAGCTTTGCGTCCCACGCATCTCCCCCGCATTACACTGTCAGAGCACGTGCACAGTTCTTCTAGCAACTCAAGACTGGCTCAAGTGTTTTACAAAAGTTATCTTATCTGGATATGATTTTAACTGTATAACATCTGGCAGAGCCTAAAGGAAGAAAGATATCCACTGATAAGACAAAAACAATAAAACCTACTCAATCTTTCCAGCTAAGTTAAAGTTAGACCCAAAAAAATGGTTTCTTAAATAGATTAGAGGCTTTAAAATGTACACTTAAGCAGACTTCATAGAAAAAAGCTTTTGCTAAATAAAATTGACTCAAATAGGAAAAAGGTTGACTCACTGCTCTGCCCTTGGGTGGTACTGGCGAAATGAGAGAGGGGAGGAGGCAAAGAAGAGGAAGAGAGGGGCAGTTCTGGACCAAAGGCAAAATCATCATACGGAAAAGGCCCATGGTGGCAATACTGTTGTTCCAAACTGTGCCTCAGAAGTCCCCCAAAATAAGGTCATCAAGACTTTTCTGAATAAAGAATTTTTTTATCATGCACATTGTTTAATTTTTAATTGCACTAGGAATTTTACTCTAAATATATTTCAGTCTAGTAATTCTACTCTTAATGAGTCTCACGGAAGGACGATTGTCCTGGGATCCCTGTCAGTGGATCTCAAGGCAAAGCCACCAAAGACCACCTTTTCCTCCTCTCTGGATAGTGCAATACCAGGACCAGAGCTA
The DNA here is from genome assembly GCA_021461705.1 of Cryptotis parvus. NCBI lineage: Eukaryota > Metazoa > Chordata > Mammalia > Eulipotyphla > Soricidae > Cryptotis > Cryptotis parvus. The sequence continues at coordinate 15,506 of JAJIBD010025855.1, read as the reverse complement.
AATAGTACAGCAGGTTAGGTGTTTGCAGGTTTGATCCCTGTCCCATGATTACCATCAGGAGTGATCCCTAAGTGCAGAGCCAGGAGAAACCCCTCAGCACTTCCATATGTGACTCCAAAACAAAAAAAAAAATACCTGCATACATATATTACACACACACACACACACACACACACACACACACACACACAAACAATACTCCTCTCTCTCACCGCTTTCAGCTTTGTGTTTCTTTACTGAATTTGTCATTATTTAACTTTTTTTAATGATTTCTTTACTGATTCTCCTAGGAGACTGTAAACTTCCTATGGGCAGGTATCCAGCGCACAGCAAACTCCAATTATTAACTAGAAAAGAAATGCAAAACGAGAATCAGACAGGAGAGACCATGACTCACTGAGCAGAATGGAACTCCATTCCCTTTCTTTTTGAAGCACCATGAGGCATTATGTTTAGTAGCTGCAGTTTAGGAAAAAGTATTTTATCCTAAATATATTCCCAGCTGCCAGTTCACTTACAGATTCAGGCTCAGACACAACTATTTGCTAGGCTTGATATTTATTGTTATTTTTAGTTTGTTTGTTTTGGTGCCATATTCAAAGATGCTCAGGGGGTTACTCCTGGCTCTGCACTCAGGAATCACTCCTGGAAGGTGCTTGGGGACCATGGGATGCCGGGAATCAAACCCGGGTCGGCCGCATGCAAGGTAAATGCCCTAGCTGCTGGACTATCTCTCTGGCCTGTTTTCACATTTTTAAGACCCATGACATTCCAGGGATTTCTTTCCACAACACACTAGCTACTCACCATTAATCTCTTATCACAAGCCACATTTCCTCTGTCACTTTGGAGTATGTCCCTGATCGGGTTTCGGGGCCTCAAACATCCATTCCAATCACACAGTCTAGGGCACAAAGCGATCTGCACCCGTCTGGGAAAGGCTCTCCAACACAGAGAGACAAGCTTCTGGCAGTACAAGGCAGGTTCAGAATGGAACCCTTAAGCTGCAGTGCTTAGAGCACCTATTTCCTGGCACAGAAGAAAACAGGTAAGATCTCTGAAGCTAGCCTAGTCAAGGAAAGGGTCCCTTAATTTCAGCTTGAATTGCATCAGTGGGTGAATTTATTTGCATAAGCAAACTCAGAGAGTCCATACATAGTCTGGCAGGGCTCTGGCCAGGTGCTCCAGCCATAGAGAAACTGGCAGGACTGCCGAGGAGCCTGCAGACCTTGGCGGGGAATGCGACTGGAATCGCACTTGGATTGTAAATATAATGAAGCCAGGCTTCCGGAGGAGGCTCCTCAGCGCCTGCAGTGCCGTGGGAGGTGAGCATCCCTCGAGTTCCAAATCCGGACGCTCCCTTTCAGGCTCCAAACAACTCCCTCTCCCACATCACCCTAACTTCTTCAACCTCACCTCTAGGTTGCTCACTCATTTCCACATTTTGAAAGATAAGCAAGTGCACTGGGGAGAACATCCAAATGATATTTTTGACCAGGATTAATAAAACACAGCCTTCATATCTTTATGAAATGTGAAATAATGTGAGCGCAAGTGGATGAAAAGTATAACTTGATTCCTTCCCACGAGCACTTAGGGAGAACCTACGGTGCCTATTCTATGCAGGAGGCTCCCACTGACCTCATTTTCACCAATCACTTTAACATAGCCCTTCTTAGGAGCTATTGCATGCATTAAGGAGTCTGATATAACAGTTCTATCTTTGCTCCAGGGAAGAGCTCAATGACAAAAATACAGGGAATAAGAAGGGAAAGAAATGTTGACCAAAAGTTGTGAGAGAAAGAGCTCAGGGCAAAACCGAAGAGAGCAGAATGAAGAAAAATGACCTACAGGAAGAAGACAGAACTTCCCAGTAATGGAAGAAAACCCAAAGCAAAGAAGGATCTATAAGCCCAGTATCCGTCCCTTATTTAGATAAGACCTGAGAAAATTCCTCAGACCCTAAACCCTTTACAAGCTTCTACTCCAAGCCCTGCATACTTCTCCCCAAGGCGTGATGCCTCCTGTACCAGCCACAATCAAATGGTTTCCTTTGCAGCTTTTGTCTAAGCATTTCAGAGAAAGATATTACTGGGCAACTTTGTCCACGGAACTACAATGGGCATTCATCTCCCCAATTCCTAACAAATGTGGGGTGTGACAGGAGCTCTTGGTCCACTCCCTGCCTTCCCTGCTCTGATTCTAAATTTTTTTTTCTTTTTGGGTCACACCTGGCGATGCTCAGGGGTTACTCCTGCTCTGCACTCAGGAACCACTCCTGGCGGTGCTCGGGGGACCATATGGGATGCCGGGAATTAAACCTGAGGCGGCAGGGGCCAGCCCGGCAAGGCAAATGCCGACCCACTGGACTGGGCCCTGATTCTAAAAAATATCGCTCTGGCCCCTGATTCTAAAAATTGGCTCTATGACACTTAATAGAAATCCCAACTTGAGCTCTATGTCACCACAGACTCTGCTCATAGGATCATAAGTGGCCTCATCCTAGGAGGACGCATGTGAGGGGTGCCATATATGGAAAGATGTAATCTCTTGCTGATAGGAGGAGAGAGGAAACTGGGGATGGGGACATGAGTGGGAGTGTCTCAGTTGCAATAAAATTTCTGGCATACCCAGAGGCTTTGCAGGACAAAGGAGAAAACTTCTGCCAGATAAACCTTTCCTAAAAATATTTTCCAGTGTTTCTGATTTGAGAACATATAAACATTCTCATGAAAAATGAACTAGTTCCAGAGGCCCCATTCACTCTCAATGGAACAAACATCTCTGAATGCAGCAGTTATGTGTACCTAAAGAGAAGTCAACATGATGAACGACCCTAAAACCTGAGCTGCAGGAGGAAGAGAGCAGCATGGAATGCCTTCAAAACCACGGCATCCCATATGGTCCCGAGTACCGTCAGGAGTAATTCCTGAGTGCAGAGCCAGGAGTAACCTCTGAGCATCGCGGGCGTGACCCAAAAGAAAAAAAAGACAAAGAACCTCTGGCTCCAGGTACATCTCATCAACTCCACTGTTCTCCCTGCATTAACATACGCCTCAGAGACCTGGGCCCTACGAAAGCAGGATGAGGAATGCTATTCAGGTCTCACAAAGAGGAATCGAAAGAGCTACGCCTCACTCAAGTGAAAGAAGGAATTCAGAGTTCGACTTCCATCGCTGTTCCAGAGTCCAGGGACTCTGTCTGGTTTACCAAGACATCGAAAATCAGATGGGCTGGACATGTTATGTGATTTGGAGATGACCGCTGGACTAGAGCTGTTACCGACTGGATCCCACAAGACATCAAAGATCACATGGCTGCCCACCTACGTGATGGTCAGACTTCTTCATCAAGACCCTGAATGAACAAGAGACCTGGGCTACACTGGGACGTAATAGGGTCAAATGGAAATGTTACTGGCACCCGCTCGAAATCGTTGAACAGGGATGGCTAGTGATCTAGTGATAAACATTCTCAGAGAGCTAATGCCTTGGGTGGAGGTGTCTCAGTAACTCAAAAGGATGATAGAATAACCCCATAAATAATACAAGGAAGAAAGAATTAATAATAAAACAGAAAATCACACACAATGTGCAAATAGAAAATATTTTTTCTGGTGCACCTGAGAGATAATACAAGGAATAAGTCACTTGCCTTGCAGCGGCTATGCCAGCTCAATCCCTAGCACTATATATGGTTCCCCAAACACTGTCAGGAGGGATCCCTAAGCATCGGGTATGGTCTCTCTCTCACATTCACATACACACACACACACACACAAAGAAATTCTTTTATGTCTAGATCTAAAGACTCAATCATACTCTCCTTCTCCAAAACAAGCCCATTAAAAATTTTTAATTTAAATAAACTGTAAACTAATTTACATAAAATCATTCTTCAAATGTTACCTTTAATCGGATATGTTTGATAAGGGAAATGACCTAAAATGTCTTCTCAGTCAAATTCAAATAAAAATGTCAGAATTTTTCAGGCCATTAAGTCAACAGCCCTTCAGTCCCTTCTGTCCACTCTGCAGATACATGGGATATTGTCCTAAAAGTCTCATAAAACTCATTTAAAATGTTCTAAAAGGTTATTAAAACTATCTTGATAAATGCAACAAACTCTTCAACTTTCTCCTTCTATAAATTAAGCCTCACCAAAACAGAGAATCATTATAACATTTTTAGCGAAGATGCTTAAGATTAAAAGTGCAGAAAAAAAAGTAAACCTTCCCCCAAATTACCAAATGTAAATAATTTAACTAAATGAACATCCCAGGATGAAATTTAAAAAGGCAACAGACTTCCATATCTTGAAATTAATGGTACTCTCTGAGTTTCTTTCTCTCTGCAATCAATTAGTAAGCTGCTCTGTGGACAGAAGGGGTAATTTTCTTCTCTATTCACAGAATTTCAGGGTGAGGAGCTAATAACTTGCAGTTAAGTTGCTTGCTTAAGATGAATGGTATTCAGCAAGGGGCATTATCATTTAGGACTGTCAACCTCAAGAGAATAAATGGGCTGAGGGACAGGGTAGAGTCAGGCTGCCAAAGACCCTCAGACCTACAGAGCAGCAAAGAAAAAATTCCACCAGGTGCAATTTCAAGCCTTGGTCTTCCTGCTTAAAAGGTGGGAAGAGTCTGAATGGAAACTCAGCCAGCTCCATGAGGATCCATGCCACAAATTTCCTGGGTCTAAACAAAAGCCCTGCCTCTCTCAATGGTTCTTGGCAAAGAAGTTGACAAGGATGTTAGGCACTCAGCAGCAGTCACAGCCTTCCTGGGCTCCTCTCAAAGCCCGTGCCCAGCGTTCCTCTTTGGTAGATGCTCTTTTGGGGATTGTATATTCAGGTTACACTAAAGAAGGTCATAAGTATTTGGAGGGGATCCCAAAGTCACTTCCCACCATTCCAGGAGGGCATCATAAATCAGCTGCCAAGAATGTGACTTAGGAAACAAAGAGGGGGCCTTAGAACAAATTCAGTGTTGTGTTTTCGTTGTTGGAAACTCCTTCCTTCTTTTTACATATGGGGGACAAAAAACTTCTGAGTCGGGGGAAAGGATGCTTGACTCCCAGGCGCAAGAAAAGAGATCCCTGGGGACGAGTTCCTCCTCTAACTAGGAATAAGCTAGTTCAGGGATTACCAACCAGGGGCAATTCTCACTAAGTTCTGGGAATATTCTGAAATATTACAAGGGCTGGGGACTGTGTTGGGTTGTAACAATGCAGGGGGGGAACTGGGCTTTAGTGTAGGTACACTGTTGCAGGACTCTAAGGGCCGCTGCATCTGCTCTGGATTGCCTCCCGGCAAATCACTCCGTAGATAAGGGGGTAGTCTAAATGTGGCAGTTTATCCGACCATGTATGCTGTACTAGCTGGTATAAATATTCTCCCATGCTATCACAATCATCGTGGGACTAGCTAGATCTTACCAGCATATTAGCCTGGCCATGTAGGACACCTAAGTAATTAGACCAGAGAGAAATGCTGTTTGCTTCCAAACAAACAAGCATGGCTCCCTGATAAAATATAAAACTACAATGAAGTAGAGGAGACTTGTGAAGGCTTGGGAAATATTTAACTGGCATTGGTGTTGATCTTTGGTACAGTGACATGCCATCTCAGAAACCCCCTTCTCTACATTTCAAAGGCATTCCGGCTCAAAACATTAGCACAGTAAAGGCCTAGGTGAGATGCAGGGAGGGGATTACCCTAAGGGCATTGGACCCTCCCTGCTTTCCATAACAATGGGAGGGAAGGTCTGAGATGCGGGGTGCAGGGGGGGTGGGGGGGTATAAACTAGCCGGTTCCCGCTCTCCGGGCTTCTTCCCTGTGGGATCTCGCCTTGTGGCGTTTATTCCCTTGGAAGTTTTTACACGTGGTGGTGCGCCATCTTGGCCTACACGTGGCTGGGGTTCTAGCCTGGAATCCTAAGCATCGGGTTTTTCCCTTTTTGCTGATTTGTATGCCTGAACCTGTGATAAGTAAAGCCTTTAAAACTGTTCGGATTCCCGAGTGTTCATCCATTACTCGCGGCTCGAGGTAGAAGGAACTTCGCTTCCCGGCACTGTCGGGGACCCCGCGGCCTTGACAGCGAAGTACACAACTAGGGATTGTTCCCCCCAAACACCATAATTTTGTTTTCTACAAAAGAATGGCCTCCTTTTCTCGGGCATTTAGGTTGTTTCCAGATTCTAGCTATAGTGAATAGCGCAGAGATGAATAAAGTACAGATAGTGTTTCTGCTATGTGTTTTTCGGTCTCTCGGTATATTCCCCAGGAGTGCTATTGCTGGATCAAATGGGAGCTCAATATCTAGTTTTCGGAGGAATGCCCATATTGATTTCAAAAGGGCTGGACCAGTCAGCACTCCCACCAACAGTGGATCAGAGTCCCTTTTCCCCACATCCACGCGTAAAGAAACTGTGGTTCATCTACACTATGGGAATACTATCGGCTGTCAGAAAAGATGAAATTATAGAATTTCGCAAATGGATGGACATGGAGATTATCATGCTGAGTGAAATTAGTCAGAAGGAAAAGGACAGATATAGAATGACTGCATTCATTAATACGACATAAATAGATACCAGTGTTTTACTAAATGCAAAAATGGTAATGGCAGATTAAAACTCACCATTGAATATACACAAAGAGACTTAAGTGATAAACTCTAAATATCTGCAGGCTTAGCCACAATGTGTAAAATAAGAGGGAGAGAGATGCAGAGACAGAGAGAGAGACAGAGAGAAAGAGAGGAAACTGTGGTACCTGCTATTAAGGCAGCATGGGGGGTGGGCAGGGGGGGAGGGGTACATTGGTGGTGGAAATGGGGCACTGGTGGAGGGATGGGTGCTGGTATACTGTATTACCAAGAACCAATTATGAACACCTTTGTAATTGTATGTTTCCATGGTGGTATAATAAAAAATCAAAAAAAATAAATAAAAATAAAAAGAAAGTTAATGGAAAAAAAGAATGGCCTCCTTCATCATCTTGTTTGACTGAAAAAAAAAACTGAATAAGAAGTGGAGCTCCTTGCCCTTCTTTATCCATGTAGTTAAAAGGCAGAGCTGGGCTAAAGTCCGCTTTTTTCTGGCTCCTTCTCTCTATGGCACCCCAAGGAGAACTGGACAAGCACTGTAGAAGTAACAGACGCTGGTAATGGGTCTTTACTACAGCCAAGGCCCCAGGCCAAGTATCTTTTATACTGTACTTCATTACTCCCACACAAAAACACTTGAGAAGAATCTAAGTCACAGAGAGGGTGGGTCACTTGCCCAAGATCATGGCGTCTGAAGCAGCAGACTTGAGGCTCTCTCTCTGGAACCCATGTTGCCTCAGACCCTGGCACTAGGAGGTGAACACCACCGGGAAGGGAGGCCAGGAAGGTAAGTGAACACAACAGGGGATGGGAGGCCAGGAAGGTGTGTGAGCACACAAAGCAAACCCTCTCCTTGGGACAAAGAATTCACCTTCAAGGCCTTAGGAACTATATCTTCTGAACTATATATTTTCTGAGCTTAATATGCCCTGAAAATTGGCCCCTGGGATGGGGTTGGGGACTCCTTCCAAGGCCTAGTTGCTATCTGAACAAAGTTAGATCTTGAGAGGCCACTGTGAAGTCAAGAATACAAGGCAGGGGCCAAAGTGATAGTATATCTGACCACAGTCAGGGGAGACAATAAGCTCCCACCAGGGCAGCACTTAGAAGAATAGGCGGCACTTCTATGACAGGGTGTATCTTGCCAATATCAACACTACAGTATTTCCAATTCAATGGATTTTCTTTCTTTTAAATATTTTATTATACTACTGTAGAGATATACAATTACAAAGATGTTCATAAGATGTTCATATTTGGGTTTCGGTCATACAGTGTTCAGCACCACATCCCTCCATCAGTGGTACCTTTTCCCCAATGTCCCGATTCCCTTCCCCTCCTAGCCTGCCTCTTTGGCAGGTTCTTTATTCTTTCTCTTTCTCTCTCTCCCTTCTCTTTTCCTTCCTTTTCCACATTGTGGATTACAATAATATACATTAAGAGGTTGTCATGTGTCTTTTTGCCTGTATTTAATGCTCAGTTCTAGGTTTGTATTAGCACTTTTGACAATTATTAGCACACTGTTCCTTTCTCTGTCTTACCTAGCCTCTGAATCCCACAAGTTTGTAATAATTTCCCCCTTTGACAAGAACTCCCTGATCCATGTTTCATTGTGGATATTGGTATCATAACAATACATATATATTTATGTCATGCAAATAAATGCAGTCATTCTATATCTCTCTCTCTCCCTTCTGGCTAATTTCACTCAACATGATCTTCTCCATGTCCATCCATTTATAGGCAAATTTCATAACTTCATTTTTCCTAACAGCTGCATAGTATTCCATTGTGTAGATGTGCCAGCTTCTGTCAGTCATCGATTCTGGGACTTACTCTGGTTGTTTCGAGATTCTGGCTATTGTGAATAATGCCGCTATGAACATAAAGTAGGAATAGTGTTTCCAGCATATTTTTGGCTTCCCGGAGGTATATTTATTCCCAGGAGTGGTATGGCTCAGGTCAAATAGGAATTCAATTTCTAGTGCTGGAGGAATGTCCATATTGTAGAAAGGATGTTCTCAATAGGCTTTTTTAAAGCCTAAACTCTCTATCTTGCACTCAATTGGAGTGCCTACAGAATCAACCCCTCTAGTAGGAGCAATGTCCAAACAATGCCCCCTACAGAAGGTTCTAAAGAGCCAATTCCCTCTCCCTTGTATTCACATGACATATAAGAACATCATCCTCCACAGAGATCAGATGCAAAGGCAGTGTGCTGAGCTCCTGCTAACAGCCCAGCTGGGGGCCTCTACATACAGGTGTGGAAGTTGATTCGAACAATTCTATGCACAAGCAGTCCCATCTTCAACTCTGCCAAATGAAATCATCCCTACAGGGAACTCACAAATTCCCTAGGTTAAAATCATGGATAGGACAGAGAGGTTGTTTTCCACCACTAGGTTTTAGGCAAGTTAGGTGGGACTGACATGTTGTTACAATCCAGCCCATGCCCAAACCAGTACATGGGAGGTATTCATAAATATTCCTGGGGTAAGGCTGGTCCTAGCCCAGTGACCTCATGTCCAAAGTGAGACCAGATTCCATTTGCCTCCAGCACTTTTCTGCAGAGAAGAGGAACTGCTGTCACTGTCTTTTCAGGGACCTGGTGCTCAGAAAGGAGGCTCAAGAAATGACCATGACTTGGGGCCAGAGTGATAGTACAGCTTGAGTAAGGTGTATGCTTTACAAGCACATCAACCTAAGGTTCAATCCCCCAGCATCCATATGATCCACTGGGCCTGCAAGTAGAATGAAAGAGCCAGGGAGCAACCTGAATTTCTAGGCATTGCCCCCAAAAAAAGGTATATTACCATAACAATAATAATCCCGTAATGCTACTTCCAGATGTGAAGGGTCTGTACTAACTTCATGAGAAGGAATGTGATCCAAAGAAAAAAACTTTTTTTTCTTTTTAGGTCTGTCCCTCTTCTTTTTTTAAGGCTCAAGATGAGGCCTTCTACTGAAGGCTCCACCTACCACGACAGAGCCTGGCAGAAGCTACCTGTGTTTTACTTGTTATGCGAAAAACTAGTAACAATTGGACCTCCAATTCCATGACCTGAAGGAATGGTTTGAGAGGCTCTTCCTGTCCGGGGGAAGCAGATGCGCATAGGCTACACTTGATGACAGGACATATGGAAGATATTACTGGTGCCTGCTCCAGCAACAAATCAATGAACAATGAAGACAGTGATACAGTGACAACGATACAGTGATGAGAAGAATGATCAGAAACCCTTGTCAGCCTGGCTTTGATTCAGCCTTTGCTAAAGCCTCTAAAGGAGCTGCCGTCCAGGGCACCATGGACAGAGGACTGGCAACCTAAGAGTACTCATGGAATCTACAGCTGTGAGAGCTACTGCTGCAACAAGCAACAACACCACATAACAAAAAATGGAAGAAGGCACAAATGATTGAACTGTTATTTTTTGGTACATGAGTGGAAACTGCCATCAGGAGCTCTTTGATTCCCTTGTGAGCCTCAGTTTTACTGACATGCATGCCATTCATCTACTACATAAGACTTAGCGCTAAAGCAGACACAGGTGAGTTGGGAGTAAACAAAACTCAAGCTAGAACCCAGGTCCACGGGCCCTTCCCTCGCTTTGTGTTCACATACATTTGATTTTTGTCATGTGAACAAATGAGTTATTTTCAGCTCAGTTGGCTAAGCTGCTGTCTCCTCTGGCGTGTTCTCTGTTCCTTTGTCCTTCCCAGCAGGTGGTGGTGGTGTGGATATAGTGGGGGAGGGCAGGTTGAACATCCGTTTATGGACCAGCTCTGTTTCTATTTACATATATAGTCTTTGTGAGTAGAAACTATAATGTAGTGAGCCTCACAAAAGCTGTGGCACCTCTGAAGAGAATAATCAAATCATGATATGTCTTTCATATGCTTAATAAGCCCCTAAATTAAGGCAGGTGTCCATCCCTCAGCGGTAGGCAGCCTATGGCAATTGCTCCTCTGACCATCTAACACCATTGCCCTAGCCACTTCTCACACTACATCCTCTACCCGCGGCAGGCTTGGCTGTGCCACCTTCACACCTTTACTGGTGTCCGTCCTTCTGCTGAAATGGTCTCCAGCCACTTACATTTCTTCAGACCCTTTCATCCTTCTTTGGCACAAAATCTGGATCTTAATGAAAATAGTATTAAGCTCATAGAAGGCCTTGTGAGAAGACACCAATGACAGACTGGATATTGAGTGTTTTCAAAGGACATTTAAGATTAGTCCTGTACAAAAAAAATTTGGAAATGCTCTAACATCTGACAGCTCACATGAAAAGATTTGATGCAGGATTCAATATAATTTAACAACAAGCCTAAATATATGTGTGTATGTATCAATAACAAGTAGTGATATGAAGAAACTTTCTCAACTATCAAAAGTTAGAGTTCAATTTTTTATTGTTCAATTTTATTATTCATTCAGAGCTGTAGTTCTCACCCACCACCTTCATAGCTACTATGGTTTTGGGTCCCAAGAGTCTAATTTAATTGACCTAGGAACATCCTGGGCACAGGATTCAAATTCCCAAATGATTCTATGGGACCTCAGGTTGAAAAAGCATGCCAGAAAGGGATGAATCATCTTTTTTCTCTCCATCCTTGATCACCCTGACATCCCGTTATTACGTCGATTTGCTCAGGCGGACACCGTATTTCATTTGACCCTATCATGTGCAATTAGCCCAATGACATCTGGTTGCTTCAGGAATACAAGAGCCTCAAACCGTTCATTCCAGGGTCTTGGCGAAGAAATCTGACCATCTTGTTGGGTGGCGGCCACATGATCTTTGGCATCCCGTGGGATCCACGGTCAGTAATAGCTCTGATCCAGCCGTCGTCTCAAATCATTGCATGTCCAGCCCATCTGATTTCGATGCCTTAGAAGCGAGACAGCGTTCCTGACTCTGGAACAGCGACAGAATTGACTCGATTCCTTCTTTTACTTGGAGTTTGGGCTTGATATTTTAAGCATAGCTCTTTCGATTCCTCTTTGGGAGACCCAAATAGCATTCTCATCACAGCATTTTCTCTCCATAGACATTGATAATACAAAATCATCATCATATGCAGAACAGGTCATAACATTCCACATAAATAGAAAATGGAATTACAGAAAACCAAATGGCTATATACTCTTAAAATAACAATTCTGTTACTTCTGGATTTTGTGGCATTTGGCCCTTATATTTGTTACTCAATGACATTTTAAATTAATAATATTCTAGGACTGGAGAGATAGCAGCGCACATTTAAGGTGCTAACCTTGCATGAAACGACCCAGGTTCCATTCAAAAACACCCAGTATGGTCCCGAGGCCAAAGCCAAGGAATGATCTCTGAGCAGAGGCAATTAAGGCCTGAGCACACTTGGGTGTGAAAAACAACATTACTGGGCAGCAAATTCAAGCTTGGACTAAGATGATTAAATACATGAGCAATGCTAACAGCATCATCCCACAAGAATTTAGGATTCTATCCACATTTGCTTCATCTCTAGCGAAAGTCAGAATATGGCTGGCATAAATAGAAGCAATGTTCAGTTTTGTCTTCGCCTTTTCACCTCCTTCTCATCTCCTAAAATATCACAACTATACAAGAATCTAATCTGATGGTTTTGAAGTTTGAAAACTGGTGATTTTGAAGTTTCAAGTTTTAAATTCGCTATGAAAATATTTGTTATGCAAATACCAGTAGCGATTATAGACCTCATTCTCTTTGTGACCTGATGGAATGGTTTGAGGCTCTTTATGTTCCTGGAGCAAGAAGGTGCCTTGGACTCCTACTATGAGACAGGACATATGGAGATGTTACTGGTGCGCGCTTCGGGCGTTGATGATGCGGGGAAGACAGTGACAGACAGTGATAATTAAATGGCGCTCGCTCAGCCAAATCGATGAATAATGGGATGTCAAAGTGATCAAGTGATCAAGTGATGAATTTAGGGCTCAATTCTTTATGACAGTCATTAAAATGGACCCTCATGAAGAGACTGTTATAACAGAAAATGATGAAAAGAATATGAACTTACCTGTATACCAAATGACTGTGATGCTTTTAAAGGCACACTAAACAAGGAAAAAAATAGAAAGGAAAAATGACAGCACATTAATAGTGTTAATAGTATAAAATCCAATGATTTTGGATATAAATCTATGCATTTTCTTTTTGTATTTCCCCATTTTTCCACTCAAAGAACACCGTCATATGTGAGCTTAGTAAAACTGAGTCAGTCCCAATCCCAAATCAGTGGCACAGGTCACCCTGGGATGATGGGTTTGTAGTTCAGAGGATGAGTTAAAGAGAAGCTGACAGAGCTGGACCATCAAAGGCATGTTGAAGCTTCTTGCCGCAAATTGCCCACATCCAAAGGCAAGGTTCATGGCCACACTCACCAGCCACAGAATGGTAAAGGCAATTTCGCATGTTCCTGCAAAGCAAATGGATTATATGTGATCATCACTAATGACTCCTACAAAGAAATGACTCAGACTGTCATTTGTATGTATATAAGGTAAGGCACATTTGGGAGGTGGAAGGAAGAGAGGGAGAAAGAGAGAGAGGGAACATGAATAAAGGTATTTGTAGACTGTAGCAGACTCATATGATCCCCAAGCAGGAGGACTCAAGCACCAGGTGGGGAGTAATCCTGAGTACATCCAGGCAAGGTTCCTTAAGTAAAGTTCATTTCCAAAGGATAAGTCTTCTCTCCTTTGCCTTAAAAATACAGAAGCACTCAGAGATGAAACCAGTCATGACCCAAACAAACCTCAGATGAATGACAGAAAAACATCCACCTGGAACCAGCCACCTCATCAAACAACCCAGTTCTGTATCTAAATTCCTGTTATTTAAAAGATCGAGAAGCACTTATGGTAAATGGAAGTGCCCATTTATCGTGGAGCAGAGACACACCACAGGATTCTGCTGGAGTTGGGCTGGATTCGGGAACCCAACTCCACACCAACAGACTGAGCCTGAGATGATTACCTTCTTCCCTAAGCAATGAACTCCCTATTGTTCAAAACGAGAATCCAATACTGAAAACACTTTTAAGTCACTCTGGAACAAAATTTCACAGATGACATCTGAAATAAATTATACAAAAGTTAAATTAACGGGAGATCGTTGTGGTTGCACCAAGAGATGACTTCTAGCCGCCACTGGCCATTCCCTACAGGGCCAATAAAAAACAACAGAAATAGCCCAGCTAGGGACCTCTAACACCGTCCCAACCCCTGCCAGGATCACAAGAAACCAGACTGCGAATTTACAGACTGCAGATCGCTGGGAGAGGGACAATGAGGCCTGTACCATGGAGCCACTGGGCCTCCTGCAGGGTTGGAGATGGGGAGAAAATTTCCTACTAAACTAGGTGCAGCCCCCTTTTAAATGATTCAAACTTTTGCCCCCTCCCCAAAAGACACAGATGTGATGATTACAGAGCTTCCTGAAAGGCGCACATACAAATGTTCCCTCCTTTCTTCTCCCTCTTCCTGCCAAAGTCAACAACGATGCTCCAGTGCATTCATCATCCCTCGCTGAAGGAAATCACTCTGGATTTCACACACAAGCTAGTACCTTTGCCGGACGCATATTGTTCAGCAACTCTGGTAAATGCATTAGTCATCTAACGCTGGCATAACAAGTCACCCCCAGCCTAGAGGCTTCAAAACAATAATGATTTCTTCCCTGTTTCTGTGGGCGAAGAACTGAGGAAGAAGAAAGCAGCTGAACCCTTCTCTTATAAAATCTCTCAACTAAATGGTATCAGGCCTCAACTGGGGTGCTGTCACTTGAAGACAACCAGAGGAAGTTAAAGAATCTGATTCCCTGCCTTCCACTAACCTGCTGGTAGGTGCCAGCTCTCAGCCAAGAGGTGTTGCAGGACACCTAAAAGCCTAGGCCTCTGCATCTGCCCTGGATTGCCTCCTGCAGGTCACTTCATAGATAGGGGGTAGTCTGAATGTGGCAGTCTTATCTGACCATGTATTCTGTACTGGCTGGTATAAATATTCTCTCATGCTACCACAAGCATCGTGGGACTAGCTAGATCTTACCAGCATATTTGCCTGGCCGCGTTGGATCTCTAAGTAATTAGACCAGAGAGAAATGCTGTTTGCCTCCAAGCAAGCAAGCATGGCTCCCTGATAACTCAAAGGCAACTAAAATACAAAACTACCGTGAAGTAGGCGAGACTCTTGTGAAGGCTTGGAGAAATATTTAACTGGCATTAGTATTAGTCTTTGGTACAGAGACATGCCATCTCAGAAACCCCCTTCTCTACCCTATAAAGGCAATTCCAGGCAGATCTTGGCTCAAGATATTAGGTGAGGTGCTGGGAGAAATTACCTGAGGGCATTTGATCCTTCCTGCCAGGGGAAGTTACATTTAGCTTATAGCTTCTCCCAGCTCTGCTAGGAGGCTTTGAATTAGCTCTGGGTCCTTATAAACAACCAGATGGTCTCCTGAAGTTGCTACATTTCTATAGAGCTATTTTTCCTGTTTTCATCTCTAGATAGCCCAGCCCAGAATAGGCTGGGCTGAAGTTGAGGGGGATTTCTAGCTATAAAATAAGCTGCAAGAAGAAAGAGGCTCTCTTTTTTTCCCCCTTTTGCCATTTTGGCTTCCCTTGGTGTTTTGCTTCTCTGTCCTCTCCATTCTCTGTTGGGCCTCAACACGTGGTGGCAGCCATCTTGGCCTACACCTGGCTGGGGCCTAGCTGGGAACCAGAGTCGGAGGTTTCCCTGCTCTTGGATTGTATATTGGAACCTGTGATAGTAAAGCCCTTTTTAAAACTGCATCGGATTCCTGAGTCTTCATCCATTCCCCCGGCCCGGAGGTAGAAGGGAACTTCGCTTCCCGGCACTGTCGAGGAACTAGCGGCTC